>RJWK010016364.1:25159-35495 GCA_004363435.1 Platanista minor | reverse complement strand
CCGGTACGCGGGCCTCTCACTGTTGTGGCCTCTCCCGTTGCGGAGCACAGGCTCCAGACGTGCAGGCTCAGTGGCCATGGCCCACAGTCCCAGCCACTCCGCAGCACGTGGGATCCTCCCGGACCGGGGCACGAACCTGCGTCCCCTGCATCTGCAGGTGGACTCTCAACCACTGCGCCACCAGGGAAGCCCTGTACTTTCTTTTACATAAACATCTTTCCTGCCTTAAAAAGGCTTACATTCTCAGTTGAAACCCCAAATGTCAGTTTGTGGGGCACAATGTTATTTTCTGGGTAAAAACTGAAGTGCTGATATTAATTAAATATTAATTTATCTTGATTAATTACAAAGCAGTTCTCCTCCCCTTCCCTTTTTTATATGCCCCCTTCTCTCTGTTCTCTTTGAATCGGCACGTAGGCATGGTGATTCTGCCAAATGAGTAAGTTGAAATGAGAAAATTCTTTTATTTTTTTCTCAGCCAGAAGCGTGTCAGCATTGACCTGGGGGGAAAAGGGGCTGATAAGTGTCCTGGCGGACCCTGTCATGGGAGAAGCACCAAGAGTGTCTGAGGGAAATCTAGCCTAAGTCTGTGGATTGTCTGACGGTTTAATAAGTGTGCTTGCACTAAACGGTATAAAACTGGCTGTCTTTCCAAATGAAGTATGAGCAGGCTAGATGCCTGACTGTAGAATAATTCCAAGCCTGTACTCGTTCTAAATTTTAGTTGAGCACGTATGCCGAGCAGCAGGCACAGGAGTTGTCATTCTGACTGTGCAGTTTTCTGCATGGGCCACTGCTAAGGAGTTCCATAAGAAAGCTATGAGAATGTCTTGTCACAATTTTATCACATGTATAGCCAGCCAAAGTCCTATATGTAGGTCCCAGAAGGAGCTTTTCTACTTACATCAATTAATCCAAAACTACTAGCAATTTTTGAATGTGTATCAACACTGACAGGTGGTACCGATCCCAGGGGCAAATTCACGGAGCAAATTCCTACTGTGAGTCCTGACACAGGTGCCCCCAGAACGCAGAGGCTTCTGCTATATTTGCTTATGAGAAAATTAAGAAAATGGATGAACTCTGAGCAAGCTGCTTTGGGCTGAGGGTCTGGGATGCCAAGGGGTTAATACGACCTGAGTGATTCATGGGATTGGTGGTGGTGCACTCACGGGGAGGGAGACCCGAGGCTCGTCCACCCATCCCCCACTACAGTTAGTGACAACTTTGCAAGGTGGAGAGGGCAGGACAGGTAAACCAAAAATGAGACTTGGGCCATCCCCTACCCCCCACTCCATCCTCTGCCATTTAGAGCAGCGGCCTTGTGGTGTGTGAGAAGGAAAACAATAAGATTTCTGCCTTTATTAAAATTCCGTTTTAAAAATAAGAAAAATAGGGCTTCCCTGGTGGCGCAGTGGTTGAGAGTCCGCCTGCCGATGCAGGGGACGCCGGTTCGTGCCCCGGTCCGGGAAGATCCCACATGCCGCGGAGCGGCTGGGCCCGCGAGCCATGGCCGCTGAGCCTGCGCGTCTGGAGCCTGTGCTCCACAACGGGAGAGGCCACAACAGTGAGGGGCCCGCATACTGCAAAAAAAAAAGAAAAAAGAAAAATAATGATTTCCTAATACTTAACGTAAACTGCCATTGGAACCCATGTTCCCACAGTTTGTTAGGTTCACACACACTCTGTTTACGCAAAAAGAATTTTTGTGTCCACTTTCAGTATATTTCAGGGTTTTAAAAAGATGTTCTTTGTTGAGATGATTTTATAAAAATAAGATTGTAGTGAGATGGAAAAATGACCAAGAAAATCTAAAAAAATTAAGCATTAGAGTTACCATATGATCCAGCAATTCCACCAAAAGAAGGGAAAGCAAGGACTTGAATGGATATTTGTACACCCATGTTCATAGTAGCATTATTCACAATAGCCAAACAGTGGAAACAACCCAAACGTCCATAGACAGAAGAAAGGATAAACAAAATGTGATACATATATATAACAGAATATTAGTCAGCCTTAGGAAGGAAATTGGCTAAATGAACTAAGCCAGTTACAAAAGGACAAATATTGTATGATTCCATTTATATGAGATACTTAGAGTAACCAAATTCATAGAGACAGCAAAGAGGATGGTAGTTGCTGGGGGCTGGAGGGAGAAGGAAATGGGGACTTACGCTTAATGAGTACAGATTTTCAGGTTTGCAAGATGAAATGTTCTAGAGATGGCAGATCATGATGGTTGCACAACAATATGAATATTCCCCCTGAACTGTACACTTTAAAATGATTAAAATGGTAATTTTATGCTGTATATGTTTTACCACAATAAAGAAATAGATAAATAAAATAAACTCTTTTACTCTGTCATGTCATCATAAAGGTGATACGTTCACAAGGAATGAGAAAGTAAATATTGTCTAAATGCAATTTGTGCTATGAAAAAAGCATTGTGAAACTGGATTTCTGGAAATATTTCCATGATTATGGACTTCTGTTTCCAAAAGTAGTATATGTGTCACCTATAAAACTCTGATATCTGCACTTTTTCAAAACTTGGAAAGAGACTTTGTAGCTTCTTTTTAAGAGTTTCAGTGGGTTTTGAATCCATTTTCAAATGCACATACAGAAATGCAACACTTTAAATTGCAGGAACCAACTGATTTAACATCAGGAAATATTTAGGTTTGCTAAATGGATTTGAACAAAAAGCTTTGTATAATGGGTTGATATAATTGAAAATTAGTATCATGTTTTAGAAAATTCAATGACACAATTCTACTTTAGGGCTATTTTTTCTGTGTTGTCTGTTAAAAACCAATTATCATGCATGGAAATGTGAGTTAGTGTATGTATCTCTGTGTGTGTGCTCTAGTTCTGTCTGCTAAATGGGCCTAGAAGTAATGACACCCCAAAAGCAATGAACAGACAATGGTTTCTAAATACCATTTTCCAGTAAAAGGCACCAGGACTCCTCAGAGAAATGACTAAGTCCAGGGCTGGGCAGGGAAAATACAAGATGAACCTGGAGCACTGTGTAGTAGCAACAAGTGAGGAATTGCTTCCAAAAAAATGAAAGTGGGTTGGCATGTCAAAAGGATAGAAGAACCAGCCTAAAAGAACTCCCAATGGCCAAAGCTGGAAAAATTGAGCAAAAAATTAGATAGCATAGTATTGGATTATAACCCAATCTATAAAATAAATATCCATGAGTCAATGCTGATAGAAATAAATGATTGAATAAATCAATAAATGGGATGAGAAGAGACAAAGCTCACAGAAGAATCCCAGACAACATATGTAGATACAACCCATCTACCCAGGAGGTAGAGCTTAATTCCAACCATCATTTCCTCTGCCATGAGGATAGGTTAGACACACTTCCAAAGAATAGGTGGGAAAAAGGAAAAATAGTGACTCTATGGTAGAGAAACCTGGCAAACACTGTCTTAACCAAGTGATGGCTAACATCCCCTGTGATGTCATATAACTCTCATGTCCTCCTGACATGATATAACGAGAAGGGCACTTTACCTCTGTGTTATTCATTCCAAAAAAACATCACCTCAGTCTAATCATGAGAAACACATCAGACAGGCACAGATTGAGAGGCATTCTGCAGGGTACGTGGTTAAAAGTTCTCAAGACTGTCAAGGTCAGGAAAAACAAAGCCTGAGAAGCTGTCACAGACCAGAGGAGACTGGGAGACACAGCAACAAACGTAATGGGAGACCTTGGATTGGATCCTGGAGCAGAAAGAGGATATTAATGGCAAAACTCATGAAATCCAAATCCGTCTGGAGTTTGGTTAACAATAATGTACCAATGTCAGTCTCTAAGTTTTGACAAATAAACCATAGTAATGTAAGATGTTAACAATGGGGGGAACTGGGTGAAAGGTACACAACTCTCTACTATCTAAACAACTTTTTACAAATCTAAAATTATTCCAAAATAAAAGGTTATTTTTTAAAAAGAACAAAAATACATTAAATTGAGGGCTAAACTTGAAAAGCACATCATAAAGTAGTCAATCAAAATTTTCATAGGGCTTCCCTGGTGGCGCAGTGGTTGAGAGTCTGCCTGCCAATGCAGGGTACACGGGTTCGTGCCCCAGTTCGGGAAGATCCCACATGCCGCCGAGCGGCTAGGCCCATGAGCCATGGCCGCTGAGCCTGCGTGTCTGGAGCCTGTGCTCCACAACGGGAGAGGCCACAACAGTGAGAGGCCCGCGTACTGGGGAAAAAAAAAAAAATTGTCATAAATACTAAAGCTTTGACCATCACAGTATCTTCCTAAAAATTAACATTAATAATTGTAGTTAGAGCAAAATTTGTTTTTGCTTAATTAATAAACTAAATGAATTATTTTTTAAACAGCATTTATTTTTTTACCCTTTCATGTCATTTTTTGTATTTTCTATAATGTACTTAGTATATTAACATTGTCATACTTTTTTTTTTTTTGGCTATGTTGGGTCTTTGTTGCTGCACACGGGCTTTCTCTAGTTGCAGCAAGTGGGCTCTACTCTTCATTGTGGTGCACAGGCTTCTCATTGCAGTGGCTTCTCTTGTTGCAGAGCATGGGCTCTAGGTGCACAGGCCTCAGTAGTTGCAGCAGGTAGGCTCAGTAGTTGTGGCTTGCAGGCTCTAGAGCTCAGGCGCAGTAGTTGTGACTCATGGGCTTAGTTGCTCTGCAGCATGTGGGATCTCCCAGGACCAGGGCTCAAACCCGTGTCCCCTGAATTGGCAGGCAGATTCTTAACCACTGTGCCACCAGGGAAGTCCCTGTCATACATTTTACAATTTGTAGATAAGTCAACATACATATGTTTGGAGTACACACTCAAATATTTTCACAGGAATATGAGGCTTAAAAAAGTGTGTCTAGGAATTCCCTGGTTTCCCAGTGGTTAGGACTTGGTGCTTTCACTGCCTTGGCCCAGGTTCAATCTCTGGTTAGGGAACTAAGATCCCACAAGCCACGTGGCGCGGCCAAAAAAAAAAAAAAAGGAGGAAAAAACAAAAGTGTGTCTATCAGTGGTTTAAGGGTATAACCAACACATCAAAACAGAAATCAGACCAGAACATCCAGGTTCTGGCTCCACTGCCTATGGGCTGAGAGAGCGTGTGCAGGTGACTTCACTTCTCTGAGCCTCATTTTTCTCATCCATGAAATCAGAATAATGACAGCACCTACACCCCAGGGTATTTATGTTGGCCAAATGAGACCATGAATATGAAAGGCTTTATAAACAGGAGGTGCTCCATAAAGGTGAGCAGGAAATCAGACTAAAAGAAGATGGGGTGTCCAGGGTACTAACACTGAAAGCTGAAATCAAAGCTCCGAAAAGGCACAAAGTGGAGAATTTTTACAAACTGAAGAAACCTAGCTGACTTTAAAATATGTCCCCTTGAGCTTCCCTGGTGGTGCAGTGGTTGGGAGTCCGCCTGCCGATGCAGGGGACGCGGGTTCGTGCCCCGGTCTGGGAGGATCCCGCGTGCCGTGGAGCGGCTAGGCCCGTGGGGCGTGGCCGCTGAGCCTGCGCGTCCGGAGCCTGTGCTGCGCAATGGGAGAGGCCACAACGGTGAGAGGCCCGCGTACCGCAAAAAAAAAAAAAAAAAGTCCCCTTGGTCTTCTCCTGGGCTCTCGGGGTGTCTGGAGTCACAGCTGTGCCCTGCACTCCTTCTGGTCAGGTGGGGCCTTTTGAGCAGCTGAGGTCATGAGGTCACAGAGGCCTGGAGGCTGGGCCTCATATTTTACTTTTCGTTGAAAACCTTGCTGTAATCAGTTCATTCAGGGGTGTCGGAACCTGGGGAAATGACTGTCTACACTAACCAAACTTCGGAAAAATGATTTATGACCTGAACACATCTCTCAACTATGGTAGCCGATGTGTGCCATGGAGAGTGTCATAGTTGGCCCGCAGGCCAGGGCCCGCCTTTTCTCCAAGTTTGCCTGGAGAATGGAGGATTCGACTGCAAAGAGTTAGCTTTTCATCTGGCGGGATCCAAGTCTGCTCTGTGGCAGGAATCACCTGCTACACACATCAGAATTCCCCGGTGCGCTAGACGGAAGTTTCCATTTCCAGGTTCCCAGATGACCATCTCTTTCTGTTGCCATGACAACACGCCGTCTTCTCCGTACCATCCAGTTTTCACTGTGGGTGACAATTCAGGGACAAAACGTGACAGAGATGGTGCCTGCTTCTTCTGATAGCTCCAGAGGCATGTTAATTTCATCAGTAACGTCTCTAAGCTCCACGGCAGGGCCCTTTCATTCTGAGAGAGCTTCAGACCATCTGGACCTGTCTGGGTGAATTTCAGTGGCGTCAATCTTGGAAACTATTGCTGTTGTAATGGTTGTCATTTTTTAAAAAATGCTCAGAGGGTGGTATTTCCCTCACTGGGACATCGTCACATCCTACTCCTGACCTCCCCCTCCAGATGTGTCCTGTCTTAAATCTCAGGGCCTTTCTTGAGGCTGTTTGTATTTCCTCCACGATGAGTAAGACATGATGCTTGTGTGCGCGGGCATTCAGGTACTTCTGTTTCCTGTCTCACTGATCTTCAGAGATTTGATCCTGGAACCTACTGCTGAGATTTCCTGTCCAGTGACTTCCTGTGTAAACAAAAGCAGCTCATCAAGATCCAAACAAAAAAATACAAACATCTTTTGTAGCCCAGTTATACCACTCATTCCTCCTTGAGAAAGACTTTACATCTTATCCCAATAAGAAGATGGGTGCCCCAAACTATGATTATTAAGATTCACATCACATAAGGTTTTGAACAAAGTTGGGCCTCATTTTTTTTTTTTAATTGTTGGGGCTGCACGAAACACAACCACCTCTTTCATCTAAGTGTTTTGAAAAGAAAAGCTACAGAAGTTATAGATTCCACTGTCAGAAGGAGACTCCTTTGATAGAGGAATGTTTTTAATTATTTAAATACCTTCACAGCGAGAGCTCACAGTGGGTTGGTTTCTAAAAGTATTATGAGAATCTCACTGCAGGTAACCATGTAACTCGGTCAGAGTCGTTGATTAAACAACCTGGCATGAGGTGAAGTAGCCTCATGAGCGTGTGCATCCTGCATGTAAACATGCCGTGCTGAATGTTTGCAGCCATTTGTTCACTAGGCTTTATTCACTTTCCCTTCTAACTCTGAGTATTACAATATCTGAACCCTCCAGGGCAGAGGCAGAGGAGCGTCATCCAGCCACAAACCTCTGCTGGCTTGTTATCTTTTAAAAGACAGGGAAAGAATAATATGAAAGACAAAGGAATATTTTCCAATCCAGAGGCAATGAGAGGTAGCTTTGAGACTCTCTGAAAATAGAATTCACTCATTCCTCTGGCCGTTGGGAAAACATTTTCACATAGAGAGAGGTAATCGCCATCCTGAGAATCTTTTTTGACTGCTCGCATGAAAAATCAGCATGGAAAGCCTTTAAATAAGGTCAAAGTTGAACTGGCCAAATCTACCAAGCGTTCCTTTTAACTAAGACATCTAGACAAGAACATATACAACTATTCTCTCTCTCCTTTTCTCCTTTCTGTTTCTTTCTTCCTTTCTTCCCGAAAATATTTAGCACCTACTATGCACAGGCATTATGCTACATACTTGGGATACAGAAATGAATAAGAAGTGGTCCCTCTCGTCAAATCATGGTCTATGGAGGAAGTCAAATACAAGGTCATTCATTCATTCATACATTCGCCCATCCATTACCTATTGAGAGCCTACTGCATATGCCCTGTATGGCAATGACCATGAAACACTCAGTTATCTAGGGGTGTAAGTGAATGCTGAGGTCACCTGGGTCAAAACAAAGGGAGAGTGGATGGTCATATTCTCAATTTCTCTACCTGCCAGTTAGATGTAAATAATGATAATAAATAAAAATAAGCTTTTTTAAACAATCCACTGTCTAGATTTCTGACATTAAACTATGATTAAGGGCTTCCCTGGTGGCACAGTTGTTGAGAGTCCACCTGCCGATGCAGGGGACACGGGTTCGTGCCCCGGTCCAGGAAGATCCCACATGCCATGGAGTGGCTAGGCCCGTGAGCCATGGCCACTGAGCCTGTGCGTCTGGAGCCTGTGCTCCGCAACAGGAGAGGCCACAACAGTGAGAGGCCCGCGTACTGCAAAAACAAAAAACAAAAACAAAAAAAACCCAACTATGATTAAGATGAAATGTCAGGCTTCCCTGGTGGTGCAGTGGTTAGGAATTCACCTGCCAATGCAAGGGACATGAGTTCGAGCCCTGGTCCAGGAAGATCCCACATGCCACAGAGCAACTAAGCCTGTGCACCACAACTAGTGAGCCTGCACTCTAGAGTCTGTGAGCCACAACTGCTGAGCCCACATGCTTAGAGCCCGTGCTCCACAAGAGAAGCCACTGCAATGAGAAGCCCACACACTGCAACGAAGAGTAGCCCCTGCTCACCACAGCTAGAGAAAGTCAGTGTGCAGCAATGAAGACCCAACGCAATCAAAAATAAAAATAAATAAAATGTTAAAAAAAAGATGAAATGTCAGAGACACTAGTCTGCCATATTCTTGGCCTGCCGGCTTTCTGAATAAAGTTGTATTCCTTACCTCAAAAAAAAAAAAAAAAAGATGAAATGTAGTGAAATACCCACAAGGCAGTAGGAGGCTTCAGCTGAACTAAAACTTAGTAAAATGTTTTATGTCCAAGATAAAAAACTAGAGAAAAGATAGCTTCTGCACAGTATGTTTAGAAATCTGTCCATGATTATGTAACTTTCTTGCCTAAAAGATGTGTTTCAGCTCTTAGAACTCTTTTATCTGCCTGCTTAGACTTGGGAAAAGATTATTTTTTTAACTCTTCCAGATGAAGAACGTCAGTGGTTTTTGAACCACTTGTCAAATATAGATAAAACAGCATCCTCAGATCAGCAGATCAGCGTAGATGGAAATTTCCTAACCACATATTAAGAAAAACTTTGCATAATTTGTGCCTGGAACTTAAAAAAATGGATACCACCATCTGTAAGTGCACCCAATGATGCACATTTTCATTTTGGTATGTATATATATTTTGTGAGGTATCTTTTTCAGCTTAGATAGTCATTAACATCAAGTATAGAAATAAACTGAACTTAGAACCAGTACAACTACTTTCAAGTAGTTGTATCATAAGCTATTAAACCAAAATTTTTAAATATGATGAAGTATATTAACTATTTCAACAAAGTGACAGCAAAGATTGCTTAACATTAATAAAAGTTTTAAATATCTAATATTAATGATTATTTCTAATTATTAAACATTAAAATATTCTAAAGGGGAATAGAAAAATGTTATAGCCTCAAATGCATACAGCAGTAAAGAATAAAGGCTGGGGGCTTCCCTGGAGGTGCAGTGGTTAAGAATCCGCCTGCCAGTGCAGGGGACACGGGTTTGAGCCCTGGTCTGAGAAGATCCCACATGCCGCAAAGCAACTAAGCCCAAGTGCCACAACTACTGAGCCTGTGCTCTAGAGCCCGTGAGCCACAACTACTGAGCCCATGTGCCACAACTACTGAAGGCCACGAACCTAGAGCCCGTGCTCTCCAACAAGAGAAGCCACCACAATGAGAAGCCTGCACACCGCAACTAAAAGAAAGCCTGCATACAGCAACAAGGACCCAACGCAGCCAAAAAGAAAAGAATAGAGCCTGAAAATTTGTGAACTAAGCATGCTGCTTAAGAAGTTAAAAAGAGTAGCAGGAGAAAAAAAAGAAAGTAGAAGGAAGAAAATAATAAAGATAGAAGAAATTCATGGGAGAAAACACTATACTAAAGAGGATCAACAAAGTCAATACTTGGTTATTTGAAAAGACTAATAAAATTGCCAAATCTCTGGCAAGACTGGCCAAGAAAAAAGATAAAGCATTCATAAATAATGTTAGGAATAGAAAAGATAAGGCATTCATAAATAATGTTAGGAATAGTAGCAGAAGAGATTTAAAACACTATGTAATAATACTATGTACAACTTTGTGCCAATAAATTTCGAAATTGGGGGCTTCCCTGGTGGCGCCTGCCGATGCAGGGGACACGGGTTCGGGCCCCGGTCTGGGAACATCCCACATGCCACAGAGCGGCTGGGCCCGTGAGCCATGGCCACTGAGCCTGCGCGTCTGGAGCCTGTGCTCCACAACAGGAGAGGCCAAAACAGTGAGAGGCCTGCGTACCGCAAAAAAAAAAAAAAAAAAAAAAAAAAAAAAAAAAAAAAAAAAAAAAAAAAAAAAAAAAAAAAAAAAAAAAAAAAAAAAAAAAAAAAAAAAAAAAAAAAAAAAAAAAAAAAAAAAAAAAAAAAAAAA
>RJWK010016364.1:0-25059 GCA_004363435.1 Platanista minor | reverse complement strand
TTAAAGAAATTGAGCCATAAAATAAATCATTAAGGAAATTTAATTCATAAAAGGAATTGAAGTAATTAAAAATGTTTCCTCAAAGAAAATACCAGATGTATTGTTTTACTGTTGAGGTCTACCAAACATTCAAGGATTTAAAAGTTCCAAGCTTTACAATGTTTTCAGATTTTAGAAAAAGAGAAATTAATCCCAAACTTATATTATGATGCTAGCTTAACTTTAATACCCAAAGTTGACCAGGACAATAGGAGAAAAAAAGCATTGGCTAATCTCACTCAGGAACATAGATGCAAAAATCCTAAAGGGCTTCCCTGGTGGCGCAGTGGTTGAGAGTCCACCTGCCGATGCAGGGGACATGGGTTCGTGCCCCAGTCCGGGAGGATCCCACATGCCGCAGAGCGGCTGGGCCCATGAGCCATGGCCGCTGAGCCTGCGCATCTGGAGCCTGTGCTCCGCAACGGGAGAGGCCACAACAGTGAGAGGCCCGCATACCACACAAAAAAAAAAAAAAATCCTAAACAAAATATTGGCAAACTGTAGCCAATCATGTATGAAAAATATAATATGACCAAGTTAGATTCATTCTAAGAATGTAAGGTGGGCTCAATATCAAAAAGTCAAGTAATATAACAGTTTAAAAGAGGAAAACATATTCTGAGAACATGCAGGAAAACAATAAAATCCAGTTACCATTCAGAATTATAAAACAAACACCTAACCAACGAGAAGGAGAAGAGAATATCTTTAATCTGATTATAGTACACACACACACACACACACACACACAGAGGAAACATTATAATCAATCATGAAACTTAAAAGGTAAACCTTTTAGAATCATGAAAAAGATAAGGATTTTCACATAGCACTTGAAGGTCCTTGCAACAGATTAGATTTTTTAAAATTTAATTTAAATTAATTAATTTATTGATTTTGGCTGTGTTGGGTCTTCATTGTCATGTGTGGGCTTTCTCTAGTTGTGGCAAGCAGGAGCTACTCTTTGTTGTGGTGCATGGGCTTCTCACTGCAGTGGCTTCTCGTTGCAGAGCATGGGCTCTAGGTGCACAGGCTTCAGTAGTTGCAGCCCGTGGGCTCTATGGCACGCAGGCTTCAGTAGTTGTGGCATGCAAGCTCAGTAGTTGTGGCTCATGGGCTCTAGAGCACAGGCTCAGTAGTTGTGGCGCACGGGCTTAGTTCTGCGGCATGTGGGACTTTCCCGGACCAGGGATCGAATCCATGTCCCCTGTATTGGCAGGTGGATTCTTAACCACTGTGCTACCAGGGAAGTCCAGATTAGATTTTTTTTTTATTATTATAGGGATTGGAAAAGGGAAAACAAAACTGCTATTCAGAGATGATATAGTTGTACATGGAAGATCCAAAGAAATTTACACATTATTAGAATTAAAATGAGATTAGCAAGATTCCCAAAATACTAAATCAATATACCAAGCCAACTGGATTTCTCTTCATCAGCTACTGACAGTTAGAATATTCAAATAAAAGAAAAAAATAGGGGCTTCCCTGGTGGCACAGTGGTTGAGGGTCCACCTGCCGATGCAGGGGACACGGGTTCGTGCCCCAGTCCGGGAGGATCCCACGTGCCGCGGAGCGGCTGCGCCCGTGAGCCATGGCCGCTGGCCATGCGTGTCAGGAGCCTGTGCTCCACAGCGGGAGGGGCCGCGGCAGTGAGAGGCCCACGTACCGCAAAAAAAAAAAAAAAAAAAAAAACATTAAAACTAGCAACAAGAAATATAAACTACCTAGGAACAAGTCCAACGAGAGAAGTGCAAGGCATATGTAGAAAATCATACAACTTTAAAAAAAAGACATTAAATAAAACTTTCTTAAAAATGAAGAGAGAGATGTTTATACATTTAAACACACAATATTTAGGACATAAATACACCCCCCCCCCAAAAGATTTATGGAGTCAATGCAAATCCAATCAAAATCCCAAAGAGAATTCATTATGATATTCAACAAGATGATAACTAAAATTTATAAGGAAGTCCAAACAGTCAAGAATATAGCCAAGACATTCATGAAAAATAAAAGGGATTTGCCCTACCAGAGATTAAGACTTATTGTAAAACTGTAGTAATTTAAACAGTGAGAGATTCAGGTGTAGCGACAGACAAACAGAATTAAGCGTCCAGCCGCAGACTCAGTGTACTTGGGAAACTGATACAACCATTCAAACTATGATGCTGAAACAGTTTTCCAAATGGAAAAAAAGGAAAATGGACCCCATTCAAGACAGATTAAGAAACTTAAATGTGAAAGATAAAACTTTGAAACTTTTAGTAGAAAATACACTAAAGTAGAAACAGATCTCTCAAATAACATATTAAAAGCACTAACCATAAAAGAAAATCTTGGAAAATTCAACTATAGTATAAGTTAGAACTTTTGACAGTGAACAGACAACATAGAGAGAGTAAAAAAGCCAGACATTGGGAGAAGACTTTTAGAAACACATACAATAAATTGTTTCTATTATCTATGGTATAACAAACTATTCTAAAACTTGCTGGCTGGAAACAGTTATTTTATTGCCCATGATTCTGTTGGTCAGGAATTCAGGCTGAGCTCAGATGACCAGTTCTTCTGCTTCCAGAGGCATCAGCTGAGGTCACACATGCATCCAGCTGGGAGCTTGGCTGGAGCTAGAACTTCCAAGACAGCTTCACACATATGTACACCATATGAGCTGAGGTGGCGAAAGGTTAGGGGGTGCCTGGTCCTCCCTTTCCCCCTGCATGGTCTCTCACCCTGAAGAACCTCTCTCTCCACATGGCCTCTCTCGCCAGCAGGAGAGCTGGAACTTTTCACAAGGCAGCTGGTTTCCAAGAGGGTGGAATCGAAGCTGTAAGGCCTCTAGGCTGAGGCCTCTGGGTCGCACAGTATCACTGCTGCTCCATTCACTGATCAAAGCAAGACACAGGGTCAGCTCAGAACCAAGAGGAGGAAATACAGATCCCAGCTCCTGATGAAGGGGGCATGTGCCTACAAGAATGGGAGAAATTGCTGGCATCCTTCTTTGCAGATATTCCATGTGCCAACAAAGTTTTAGTATTCTAAATATGTAAAGAACTCCTATGAATCGTCAAGGAAAAGACCTCAAGAAAGTGAAAACACAGACATTCATAGACAAGAAAATATGAAGGGCCCATAAACATATGAAAAGATGCTTACTCTCATTACTAATCGAGGAAAAAGATTAAATGGACTAAAGGACAAAAATTCAAAAGTCTGGCAAGACCAAGTGTTGGTGGGAACTATTGTGCAGAGATAGTAGTAATGTAAAATGATACACTACTTCAGAAAACAGCATCACCTAGTAAAGATGAATTCACATACATAAGCAATTCCACTCTGGAGAAATTCTTGAACATATGCCCTGAAGACCAGTACAATAATATTCTTAGGAGGCTTTCTGGAAGGAAAAACACTAAGAACAGCCCAAATATTAATCAACAATAGAATGCATAAATAATTTGCAGTAGACTCTATCATGAAATACTATAATGCAGTGAAAATTAATGGTTGACAGCTAGACATGCATTAACATGGATGAATATCAAAAATATAACGTTGGAGTGGAAAGAAGTCACAGAAGAATACTTCAGTGTAATCATATCTATATGAAAAGTTCACAATAGGTAAAATGCAACAATATATTGTTTAGAGGTCCAAATTTACATATGGTGAACACACACATACACACTCACTGAGCTATGATTAGCCCAAATTTCAGGATAGAGGGTAACTAGAGGAGACAAAAAGGGAAAGAAAACAACGTGCTTCAAAAACACTGGTAAAATGTTCTTGGATTGGAAGACTCAACATTGTGAAAATGACTATACTACCCAAAGCAATCTACAGATTCAAAGCAATCCCTATCAAACTACCAATGGCATTTTTCACAGAACTAAAACAAAAAATTTCACAATTTGTATGGAAACACAAAAGACCCCAAATAGCCAAAGCAATCTTGAGAAAGAAAAACATAACTGGAGGAATCAGGCTCCTGGACTTCAGACTATACTACAAAGCTACAGTAATCAAAACAGTATGGTACTGGCACAAAAACAGAAATATAGATCAATGGAACAGGATAGAAAGCCCAGAGATAAACCCACGCACATATGGTCACCTTATTTTTGATAAAGGAGGCAAGAATATACAATGGAGAAAAGACAGCCTCTTCAATAAGTGGTGTTGGGGTAACTGGACAGCTATATGTAAAAGAATGAAATTAGAACACTCCCTAACACCATACACAAAAATAAACTCAAAATGGATTAAGGACCTAAATGTAAGGCCAGACACTATAAAACTCTTAGAGGAAAACATAGGACACTCTATGACATAAATCACAGCAAGATCCTTTTTGACCCAACTCCTAGAGAAATGGAATAAAAACAAAAATAAACAAATGGGACCTAATGAAACTTAAAACCTTTTGTACACCAAAGAAACCATAGACAAGATGAAAAGACAACCCTCAGAATGGGAGAAAATATTTGCAAATGAAGCAACTGACAAAGGATTAATCTCCAAAATTTACAAGCAGCTCATGCAGCTCACTGTCAAAAAAACAAACAACCCGGGCTTCCCATATGGCGCAGTGGTTGAGAGTCTGCCTGCCGATGCAGGGGACGCAGGTTCGTGCCCTGGTCCGGGAAGATCCCACATGCCACAGAGCGTCTAGGCCCATGAGCCATGGCCGCTGAGTCTGCGCGTCCGGAGCCTGTACTCCGCAACAGGAGAGGCCTCAACAGTGAGAGCCCTGCATACTGCAAAAACAAAACAAAACAAAACAACCCAATCCAAAAATGGGCAGAAGACCTAAATAGACATTTCTCCAAAGAAGATATACAGATTGCCAACAAACACATGAAAGGATGCTCGACATCACTAATCATTAGAGAAATGCAAATCAAAACTACAATGAGGTATCACCTCACACTGGTCAGAATGGCCACCATCAAAAAATCTACAAACAGTAAATGCTGGAGAGGGTGTGGAGAAGAGGGAACCCTCTTGTACTGTTGGTGGGAATGTAAATTGATACAGCCACTATGGAGAATAATATGGAGGTTCCTTAAAAAACTAAAAATAGAACTACTATATGACCCAGCAATCCCACTACTGGGCGTATACACTGAGAAAACCATAATTCAAAAAGACTCATGTACCACAATGTTCATTGCAGCACTATTTACAATAGCCGGGACATGGAAGCAACCTAAGTGTCCATCAACAGATGAACAGATAAAGAAGATGTGGCACATATATACAATGGAATATTAGTCAGCCATAAAAAGAAACAAAATTGAGTTATTTGCAGTGAGGTGGATGGATCTAGAGTCTGTCATACAGAGTGAAGTAAGTCAGAAAAAAACAAATACCATATGCTAACACATATATATGGAATCAAAAAAAAAAAGATTCTGAAGAACATAGGGGCAAGACGGGAATAAAGACGCAGATCTACTAGAGAATGGACTTGAGGACACAGGGAGGGGGAAGGGTAAACTGGGATGAAGTGAAAGAGTGGCACAGACATATATACACTACCGAATGTAAAATAGATAGCTAGTGGGAAGCAGCTGCATAGCATAGGGAGATCAGCTGGGTGCTTTGTGATCACCTAGAGGGGTGGGATAGGGAGAGTGGGAGGGAGATGCAAGAAGGAGGAGATATGGGGATATATGTATATGTATAGCTGATTCACTTTGTTATAAAGCAGATATTAACACCACTGTAATGCAAGTATACTCCAATAAAGATGTTAAAAAAAATAACATTAAAAAATAAGATGTTAAAAAAATAACACTGGTAATGTTCTTTCTCTCTCTTTCTTTAGCTCAGTCATGGTCACATGGGTGTTTGTTCTAATATTTTTAGTTCAATGTTATATGTGACATAAACATTTAGCATATATAATGAGTTTTCAAGTGGTAACTAGCCTTACAATAAATTGCTCACTGAGAACACTCTGATGGCAACGAACAGAAAAATAATACTATTAAATATGGCCAGGGGGCTGGGATAGGGACATCAGATTGTCACAGGAATCAAATCTTTCTTAGTTTATACTGAACTCTTTATAGATGAAATGTCTGGAACTAGCTTCAGAATGACCTATGGATGGGGGTAGTGATGAAACGGTTATGCCCATGAGTGGGTAAATGTTGAAGCTGGGTGATAGGCTAATGGGGGTTCATTTATACTATTCTCCCTTCTATTGTGTGTGCCAGAGAAAGAGGAGGCAGCAGAGGGGGTGGAGGAGGAGAAATCTCTCACAAGAGAACTGAAACAATGAGGGTATTTACTGATTAACTGAACAATAAGCATTCCTTGATATAAAGAATAAAACATAGAGTAGATTAGAAAGGAAGAGGAGGGCTTCCCTGGTGGCCCAGTGGTTAAGAATCTGCCTGCCAATGCAGGGGACATGAGTTCGATCCCTCATCCAGGAAGATCCCGCATGCCACGGAGCAGCTAAGCCCAGGAGCCACAACTACAGAGCCTGCGCTCTAGAGCCTGCAAGCCGCAACTACTGAGCCCACGTGCCACAACTACTGAAGCCTGCACGCCTACAGCCCATGCTCTGCAACAAGAGAAGTCACCAGAATGAGAAGCCCGTGCATTGCAATGAAGAGTAGCCCCCGCTCACTGCAACTAGAGAAAGCCCGTGTGCAGCAACGAAGACCCAACGCAGCCAAAGATAAATAAATAAATAAATAAATATTTTTAAAATTAAAAAAAACAAAAGGAAGGGGAACAAAGTTAAGGGGGACTTGCCAGTTTTTTACTCATGGGGAAGAGTCTATTTGGCTAGAACACATCCAATGTGCAGGTATGAAGGTCCAACCAGGCAGGCAGGATATTGTGGGTGGAAGTGAGACCTTGAAGGGGGCCATGGAAGATCCTACAAGCTGTGTGAGAGGCTGTCCCCTCTCCTGCTGCTGCTGCTGCTGCTGATGATGATGACCTTCATGGTCTTGCAGTGGACCTGGGCCTCTGGGCTGGCCACAAAAAGCGCACAAGCAGATGAAGCGCTATGGTCGTCCTGCTGTGCTGCACCCGCCAGCAGCCGGCTGCCGGGGGTGGTCTACGACAGGGACACCCGGATCTCCCCCAGACCACCCCGTTCCATGACTCTGACTCTCATTCCCAGGATTTCTGTGGCTGGTACCTGCCACCCCCATTCCTTTCACGCATGGGTGCTCCATAGACCTCCATCCCTGGCCAGCCCCACCCTCCTATTCACACGCACACACATCCAGTACTCCACCAGGAAGGCCACCTGTGGCTCTGGACTTGCTGTTCACTTTTTTGCTCCTACTCCTTTGTGTGTGTCGTTCCCTCTACCTGAAAGTCTTCTCCCGGACAATTCACACCTACCCCGCCAGAGTGGGCTCCACTGGGGCCTTCTGTAGGAGGCACTCCCTGACTGCCGGCGGAGAGCTACGATTATTTGCAGCAATTCTGACTCCTTCCACCCTGCGGAACTGGCCCTTCCTGAGTATTCCACAATCGTGGAAGAACTCTTTTCTCGTGTCTTTATGGTCATAGTTATACCTAGAGAAATCGTTTCCGAAAAACACACGTTTACTATTTAAGAGACTGTAGACGGTATCAGAGGAAGGTTATTATGCGCACAAGGGGATGTTGTAATTTAATCCTAGTTTTGTTCCTGATTTTCTGTAATTGCACATTGCTGTGATTTAGATGGAGTTAGCCTAGAGAAGTTTCTGCTGAGATAAAGGACCATGGTGGTTGCCTTCCTCACCCTTTAGCCCCATGTCACATTAAACGGCATCCCTCACCAACACCCACATCTGCAAAGCCAGGCCAGCCCCCAAGGGAGCCAGGCATGGGGGAGACGGCAGAGCAGGTACCGGTTTTTAGAAAGTTACTATGCTAATGCCCTTCTTACAAGAAAAGAAGTATCTGGCTCATTAAATATTAAGCCATTCTAAAAAAAAAAAAAAGGCAACCTATATTACATCATGAAATCTATGCTAAACCAAAGCAGGATGCACTTGAGCTGAAGTTTGTTTTTCTGCTCCATTTTAGAACTCCCATGTTTATTACTCCTGGGAGAAGAACAGCGCTGGCTCTAGCCAGACTTGGCAATTTAATCTTCTGTCATTTCTACAGTATCTGTTTTTATTTAGTGACGTAACATATTTTTATCCAGTCCTGTTCTATTTCGCATATGACATTTTAGTGCATGTTCAATGTTTTGGACCATATCTATGGTACAGAGGGCAGTCACTTTAATTTATGGGTGATCCCAATTGTCACTTCCCCCAGCCAGCAATGGAATTTTTCAATATCCTCAGAATAAATCCCTCCTCTGGAGCAGTAAACATAATATGACAGCGTGTCAACCACGGATTTGTTTCAAGATTATTTACTTACAATTCAACAACACTGCTGGCCCACAGAGTGCCCCATCAGCAAAAGCTGCATTGTTTGAAGTAGCTCAGGGAAACAGCCAGGGTTTCAGAATCCAAAGAATGCAGTTTTCCTAAATACCTCAGGATTACAAGATGCAATAGAACTAATAAATTTGCTCCTTAAAATAGTCCAGAGGAATCCTTAATGTTTGAAAGTGTAGGTTATTGATGGGGAGAGGGAATGCAGTTTTGTCCCTTAGGCTCACGTAACAAATATCATGAGAAACATTTTTCTGCTTTCTTCTCTTTATGACTATTTTTAAAGGGTAAATTCCAGAGGTGGATAATCTTTTGAAAGAGAAGGGCATTAAGAGAGAGTATCTCCAAAAACCCACTTTAGGGCAACCTTTTAAGCAGCAAATGTTTATCTCATGCTGATCACTGTTTCCTGGGATGGTGGGCTGGGCTAGCTCGCCCACCTCTGGGGTGAATTGGATCCTGCTCTGTAGGTGTATCTGTCTGGCAATCTAATGACAGAATGAAATGGGACATTCTGCTGCTGGTTTATTGTTTACATTTAGGCCGTAACCAAATCTAACCTATATCTCATCATCTTTTATCTGTTTTAAAGCACTTTCCCATCTGCAATCTCATTTTTCTCACCACTACCCAGAGAAAAGAGTTACTACTATCACCATTTCACAAATGAGGAAATTTAGGCCCAGAAGACTTAATCAACTTGCTTAAGTTAACACAGAAAATGGGTGGAAGAGCTTGGACAAAAACTCAGGTCCCATCTTTCTGGTCCATCCACGATGTATTGTGAAAATTTAAATTCATCTAACTAAGAGAAATATCCATATGAAGCATGTGCAGAGATGTCATCCGTTACAATGGATTTTTTAAGTGGGAGTGTGGCTGCTCAGAATAAAGAAGTCATTTCTCAGCCTCCCTTGCAGCTACGTGTGACCCATGGAGTGTGACAGAAGGGATGGGGGCAACTTCCTGTTCATAGGACAGTGTGCTCCCCTCCCTCCGCCTAGGTTCCCCTGAGAGTAGAATCTGAAGGTAAACCTCAACTGCAGGTTTATTTGGGAAGTGGTTTCTGGGAGCAGGAGTGAGGAGGACAAGGAGAGGTGTGAGGAAGAAGCAGGGAGAGCCCATGCAAGAACGTGTTACTGCGTGGGCCACTATCATAGGTGAATAGCTCTCAGTCCCACAGGACCTTCTGATGGGGAGACACAAAGGGGGAAACACCAACTGACAACCAACCGACTGCCATTGGTCAAGGTGTAAATTCTCCTACACCGCTAGGTTGCACTTCCTGTACTGTCCGAGAAGCCCCAGAACAGAAAGTGGAAAACCTAGAGTATGGACTAAGATGAGGCATTGCCTGGATGCAGTTGTGCAAAATAGCAAAGGCTGCACAGCTGTGGGCAGCCAGGAGTGGTTAGGTGGGGCTGAGAGGATTAGAAGTGCTGCTCAAAACAGTGTGATACATCCCCCTTCCTGCTGGCTAAGATGCTGATGGAGAATTGTCTCAGACCTGAAACCGGAGCAAACCACCTGGGAGGGTTGGAACAATGATATCGAAGGAGCTTGGTGCCCTGGGAATATCTGAGTAGCCATGTGAGCTTGGACTGTACAAGAGAGAGAAATAAATTTCTTTTATTGAAGCAACTGTTATTTGGGGAACTAAAAAAAGATAAGTCTGATAATCACAAGCTGTAAACATCAAACTGGAGGGATTTGTTTAGACAGTGAATAAAAATTTTAGGTGTCAGTAAACAGTTGGTAGACCCGTGGTCTACATGACAATCACGTTGAGAATCTCAGCACCGTGTGGTTCAGTCCATGACACCAAAGAACAGTCTAACAACTTGGTACTGAATCAACTGGGTGGTGTTGCCATCCAAACAGAGCCCCTCCAAATACTTTATTAAATATACACATTCTTGCCTTGCCAAAGTGTATTTTAAGCTGAAACAATGCATTCTTTTACAAATATGATTATCTTATATCACCGATCACACCAATTCTTAAGAATGAAATAGCCCATGGAAGACATTTCCACTGAATAATTAAACTTTGTAGCTAATGGCTAATAAGTGACCATATTGGACAGAGCCTTGAGTATAACATTCCTTCAAAGTGCCTACAGTGATCTAAGGGGAAGTTGGTGCCACATCATGAAGGAAAAGATAGGGACAGAGAGGTGGGGTGGCACAACCTGGAAGTGGTGGAGCTGGGATTTGAACCCAGGTTTGTTTGCCTCAAAAGCCCGTTTTACCTATTATGCTAGATCTCATTGAGGGAAGCTATGAGCTTTGCTATTCTCTGGGACTTTAGAAGGTCTAAAATAAGTAGTTCACCTGCCTTGTGCTTAAAAGGCAGGGGTGGGGATGGGGGGGATGGGGGTTGAGGATTGTAAGGGAGTAGCACTGGAGTTGAGCTGAGTACATGGGCTGAGTCCTGGCCCTGCTGCTTGCTTGCTGTGTGAATAGGAAAATGGCTGAGAATCTCTAACCTCAGGTGCTTCACTGAGAAAATGGCAACAATAAAATGTACCGGTACCTCGCAGGCTTTTTTGAGAAGTGAAACAAAGATACGTATATATACTATTAGAAGTGCTTTGTAAACCATAATGCGCTACATTTCCTGAGCATTTACGGTGGACCCGACATAGTGTTAAACACTTTACACGGATTATCTCATTTAATCACCACTGCAACACTATGAGCTAACTGCTTTTCCACCCTGTTTTCCAGGAATTTGAAGCTTAGCTTGCCCGAGGTCACGTGACTATTAGTGGGCGGGGCTGGCATTGGAAGGTGGTACCCAGGGCTCTGGGCTTCTCTCATCACACAGATGCCTCTGCACCTGGGCCATATGATCTCCCCCTATATGCAGACCACTGACATAATCTAGACAACTTGTCTCAGATTAAAATGTACCCTAGGGACTTCCCTGGTGGCGCAGTGGTTAAGAATCCACCTGCCAATGCAGGGGACACGGGTTCCCGCCCTGGTCTGGGAAGATGCCACAGCCGCGGAGCAACTAAGCCCGTGCGCCACAACTACTGAGCCTGCACTCTGGAGCCCGTGCTCCGCAACAAGAGAAGCCAAAGCAATGAGAAACCTGTGCACCGCAACGAAGAGTAGTCCCCACTCGCCGCAACTAGAGAAAGCCGGTGCGCAGCAAAGAAGACCCAACACAGCCATAAATAAATAAATAAATAATTTAATTAAAAAAAATAAAATGTACCCTAGAGCTGTGAGATCTCCGGCTTCTCCTGTTGGGGCTGCCCCGGCCAAGGTGCAGGAGAGACACCTCTCTGCCTGTGAGCTGCTCTTCACTAAGATGAAGAATACAGTTTCTGAACATGTTCTTAATCTTATTCCATTTATCTAGCCGTTAATCCCAGCCTTGTAAATGTCTGCAGTGCCTCCATGCTAAATATATGTATTTCTTTTTGTGCTTTCTCATTAATCCTAATGAACTGGGGATTCTAAGGCATTCTTTCCTTTATTTTGAACAATATGTAAGCATAAAATTGTTTATGTCTTAGTCTCTAAAATTTGTGTTGGGAAATTAGGATGTTCACAGTTTTAAAGCAGAAGGAGAGGCTAAATAATGTCTATCACTTTCTTAGGATTCGCTAAATATTCACGATTTTGATAAAGTCACAAAGAGGTCTGGAGTGAAATAGGTATCCTCCTCGCCTTTTTCAACCCAACGTGGTAGATGAGGTTGAAATGTGAGTTTATATCTGAGAGCCAGCTTTCTCCCCTTGCCTCATTCCCATCTGTTATCCTTAAAATATTATTGAAAATGCCTGTGTGAAATTCTTAGAGGATGTGAGAGCTTTAAAATTAACTAACTATAGGCTCCCATTAATGCACTGAAGCCTGAAATCACCCTGACAGACAAACATTTTGTATAAGGTGTAACTGAAAACAATACCACGAGTAAACCACTTTTTTTTTCATTTTAAGCTTTGTCCCATTCACAGTACTCAGGGCAAAAGAAACCCTGACCTATGCCAAAGGAAAAAAACAAAAGAACATGGATTTCAGATAAGAATGATCCAGAAACCAAAGGAATTTGGAAAGGACTTTGTAGATGCAAAGTAGCAAATGCAGAATATGAAGGCAAGTAGGGGGGCCAGCAACTCTGTGTGGTGAACCCACCGAGTTTCAATAGACGTTTTCACCAACATCTAAACAAAAAACCACCACGGGGATGGTCAGTTGCCAACTGGAAAGGATGAGGGAGACGTCATCTCCTCCTGCCCAGATTGCACCCCTTTCCTATTTAGAGACTTCACCGGAGGGAGCTGTAATATGATTATTTGTTGATGAAGGGATTTCTAATTGCTGCTTCAGAGGAGACTAACATGACTTATTGGTTTCCTTTGATGTTTTGTTTGCTGACACAATTGCTAAACTTTGAAATGCAGTCAAACTGTAATTTAGTTCAGAAGCTTTTTTTTTTTTTTTTTTTTTTGCGGTACACGGGCCTCTCACTGTTGTGGCCTCTCCCCTTGCGGAGCACAGGCTCGGGACGTGCAGGCTCAGCGGCCATGGCTCACGGGCCCAGCCGCTCTGCCGCACGTGGGATCTTCCCGGACCGGGGCACGAACCCGTGTCCCCTGCATCGGCAGGCGGACTCTCAACCGCTGCGCCACCAGGGAAGCCCTTTTTTTTTTTTTTTTTTTCTTCCCAGAAGCTTCTTTTTAAACGTATATTGCAGCACAGAACTGATTTTTAGTCGAAGTCCACTTCTCAGAATTTTTTGTTAATGCAAATCTTTTCTTCATAAAAGGTATACGTGGGCTTCACTGGTGGCACAGTGGTTAAGAATCTGCCTGCCAATGCAGGGGACTTGGGTTCGATCCCTGGCCCAGAAAGATCCCACATGCTACAGAGCAACTAAGCCCATGCCCCACAAGTACTGAGCCTGTGCTCTAGAGCCCATGTGCCACAACTACTGAAACCCGAGTGCCACAACTACTGAAGCCCACGCTCCACAACAAGGGAAGCCACCACAATGAGAAACCCGTGCACCGCAATGAAGAGTAGCCCCCGCTCACCACAACTAGAGAAAACCCGCACGCAGCAACGAAGACCCAACACAGCCAAAAAAAAAAAAAAAAAAAAGATAAAAACTTAAAAAAAAAAAAGGTATACATTTTCTCTACCATCTACTGTCACCTTCATTTGGTTTCCTCAGTTTCCAGCGAGTTGAGGAGCAGACTTCTGATAACAGGGCAGTTGTATCATACATGCCGGAGGGGTACAGTCCCTGGCCATCCTGCTCCCTCACGGTGCCAAGCATGGGACTCAGGAGTAGCCTCTAGGATCCTACCTGGATCAGCCTCACTGCCAATCACAGGGGCCCTCTATTCCCAAAGGGGTGCTAGTGGAAAAGGCCACAGGGATATGGCAGGCAAAGTGAGCTCCTCTCCTACCAAGCTGGTTCAGGGGAGAAAATCAAACAGATTATTGCTACAACTGCAGTAGTTCACTTTCCCTACAGGCTGCTCCAATAACAAGGTCTATACTTCAGTAAAGATATTGATGTTGTGGGGACTTCCTTGGCGGTCGAGTGGCTAAGACTCCATGCTGCCAATGCAGGGGGCCTGGGTTTGATCCCCAGTCGGGGAACTAAGATCTCACATGCCTTGTGGTCAAAAGATTTAAAATATATATATATATATATATTGATGCTGTGCTAAAGGAAGTAGGCATGAGTAGGCTTGATGCCAGAATTCAAGTTTCCATCTGTCCTTTTCTCTGAGAAGTGTCCTTACTACTTGAACCCCAGTGACCAATACAAGGACTGGACAAACCCCATGCAGCCAACAGGCCAAGTTCTGCCTGACCTGTATTCCACAAGACCTGTTTTCTTGGGCTTGCACAGTTATTATTTTTTTAATTTGAATTTCAATGTTTTTTAAAAGAGCACAAGCTCTCCAGGTCACTGCTAATCCCTAAATATACCCTTAACATGCAGGTCACTTGGCTAATTCTGTGTCACTAACACCCCCGTGGGCTTTTGACCTTTCTGCCTCTGGTGAGCAGAAAATTCTCCTTAGTTAACAGAGGACTCAGCTTTTGACACTGAAGTCTCAGGGGCCTTGGATAATGAAAAAGGGTGGGTCAAAGAGGAAACCAATAGCTTAGTCTATGAGATATTTTAAAAATCCAACTAAGCCACTCCGGGTCCTCTTAGTTCTGCATTTTCTGTTGTGTGCCTTAACTTGGTGGCCCTTGGCAGACTACTTACAAGGTGGTCAACTTGTAACCTCATGGTCAACCCCATGAGGTTCTGCTTTGAATTTATGTCAACATAGATTGTGTCTTTTCTCAGCTTGTTGCCATCAAAGCAATGCTTAAGTTGGGCTGATTTGGGCTCTGGGAAGAGAGGGCAGCCATTCTTTCAGTGGATACATTTCATTTTTCCCCACCTCTCAAGTTCCAAATGCTCTGGAGATTCATTCATCTTCCTTCTTCTCCTCCTCACACTTTTCCTTCCTTCTTTTTCTTTGACACCCAAATCCAAATGATGTATAAGTGGAGCAGATCTTGGTTGGGTAGGAGTGGGAAACATAGTCCATCTTTATTTTTTTCACTCCTAACTCCACGTTAGATCCAAGTTTGCTAAAACATACAAGGTTCTCCTAGCCCCTGGAGGTATACTTAAAGTCAGCAAATAAGCACAGTGCATTTTTTTGAAAGCAATCAAATTTCCTCAATGATCAGTCATTTAAAACTATACTAAGACCAGCAAACTTGCAATGAAGCAGAAAGCAAAATTCACTTTTTAAAAAGACAAAACACAGGATCATAATGACATTTCATTCTTGCTGTAGGCTTCTTCTGAATGCTTCCCTGGATCCCAAGGGAGTGCTTTACATCTTCTTTGCTATTAGGAGTATCTGGGTGAAAGTTTGAGAAGCAGTGTGAGATTCCAGTAAATTCTTTTCTAAAACACAGTTTGCTTTTGTATCTGAGAGGAGTATTTCTTTATTTCTGGGGTTCATGGAATGAGAAATTATGTAGTCCTTGGCTGGACACTTAAGTCTGTTCCTGGGCTTGCCAAGAAGGCTTGGGTTGAGTTACTGGACTGGACTTCATATTCCCACTCTGAGACCACCAGGATTGTAAAACTGTTGATGCTGAGTCCATTTCTTGTAAATGGCTCCACATAGTCACGAATAAATAGTTTAGTTCTGTTATTGTTGGTTTTGGAGTCACCCCTCCCCCCACACACACACAGTTATCTTGTTTATGCAGAAGTATCAAGCATTGGCATTCTCTGTGTTCCGCATTTGTTGGAAAGTAAATAGGCAGCAATAAAGAAATTTTATTATGCATGTTTTCTGCCTTGGGTGGCACCTGGAATTTGCTGAATTTGCTGAGAGCAACTTAAATTTTAAAAGGCTCCTGAGCCTCACCTTTTTCATGCCATTTGAGTCATATGGAAAACCAAATAATTAGAATAAGCAAGCTGTGTGGGTCGTTTCTCTTGCTCTCAGCTGACTCCAGACCCTGCTGTGGGACCAGATCTAAACAACTATCTTCCCTCCTCCTCTCCCCATCTCAGATAATCAACAACTGAGTTAGCATATTACCTAGGACATCGCGGTACAAAAAATGTTCAGAGTAGAAACCAAAACAAAACCACTCCTAACCATTGGTTTATCAGAACATCTCATTTACTTTATGTTGGTCTTCTTCAAACTTGAAAAGTGACTTTAAAGCAATGAAGCCAATTTTCACCAGCATTATATAGACTCTGACTAATGCCAACCAAAAACACTTTGCCCAGACTGCTTCCCACTAACTTGTACCCGGAGGGGATGGGGTGAAACAGAATTGAAGAACAAATGTAAACAAAAGTCCAGACATACTGCTCTTTCTTTCATTGACTCACCCCCGAATGGGACCCTGTCTGAGATCCCACAAAATCCTGTTAAATCTTTCTAGACAAGCTGCTTAACTGCTGTTAGGCTTAGGGAAGAAAATCAGTATCATATCTTCCCAGTGATACTGCCTTTTGGTAATGATCTCAACTTTTGGAGAAGGCAGCATGGTGCGGTGAACGAAGATTCAGCATCAGACTCAGACCAGCCAAGGTTTAAATCCCAGAGCCACCGTTTTTTGGCTGTGCACCATTGGATACGTGACAGGTCCTCCCAGGCCTCTTTTTTTTTTTTTTTTTTTTTCCATCTGCAAAATGAGAAATGATGACAAGGATTAAATGAGAAAACAGCAGATGAGAGAAGCAAGCCCAGTGCTAGGCATACAATCAATGTAAGCATCCCTTCTTTTTTAAAATCAGTTCACAGACTATGAACATAAAGTTACACCCCACCAAGAGCTGACTCTGGCCAAGGGTGCTGTTTTCTACGAAGGGAGCTCTTGGTGGCCCTTAGTTGTGACTGCTGATTGCACACATCTGGAAACTATGACAACTGTTTTGCTTTGAGCTCAGCTTGGCCCAAATATAGCTCTATATAAAGCAGCTTCTATCCCTCAGTTTTTCCTAACACATCATAGCTTGGCATGAATTTGGGCAGAAGAGTGGGTGTCAAAAGAAATGCAAAATATCTGGGAGGAATTCAGATTCAACTAAGAATCACCCAGCCCTTTATGGCCCCTGGAGTAGCTCCCTGTAGTAACTGTCCCTGGAGTAGCTCATTCAACACTCACAGGAGCCTAGTACGAAGCTCTATTATTATGCCTACTTTGCAGAAGTTTCAGCTGAGTCTGGGAGGTTAAGTGGCTTTCTCAGGGTCACAGAAATAATAAGGTTTGAGATAAGATCCCAGGCTTTTTGACCTGGTTAAGAAAGCAGGAGGATTTGCAGGGTTAGAAGATGGGCAATGGCAATGTCTACTTGCCAAAGCCTGCTTTGAGTTGACACCATCCACAACAAGTGCCGGAGAGGGGGGTTGTTGGGAGGAATGTCCCAGGTAAGGTGCTTTTACCTTTAGAAACCCTGTGCCGAGGCCCTCTGTCCATTATGTCACATATCGACTGGGGCAGGTAGTGAGATCTGGCTAATTAAATATGTCATGTAAACATTATCTGATCACTAACTTTAAAAACAATTTGTAAGGGCTTCCCTGGTGGTTCAGTGGTTAAGAATCCACCTGCCAATGCAGGGGACACGGGTTCGAACCCTGGTCTGGGAAGATCCCACATGCCGCAGAGCAACTAAGCCCGTGCATCACAACTACTGAGCCTGCGCTCTAGAGCCCGCAAGCCACAACTATTGAGCCCTCGTGCCACAACTACTGAAGGCCACGCGCCCGTGCTCTGCAACAAGAGAAGCCACTGCAATGAGAAGCCCATGCACCGCAACAAAGAGTAGCCTCCGCTCACCACAACTAGAGAAAGCCCTCACGCAGCAGCAAAGACCCAATGCAGCCAAAAATAAACAAATTAAATAAATTTATTTTTAAAAAAGAATGCTACAATTGTCAGCTTTCTGGGTTTTTTAAACTGTTTAAAAAAATACAGAGCAATTCTTTTTTTTTTTTAACCACCAAAAGCAACAATAGTTTATTCGAATTATTTTTAATTCTTTAGAAAGAAACATTCATTTTTTTATGTGAAAAGAAAACCCTGAAGATGTCCAGCCTTAGGTCAGACAAAAATAGCTGAGTCCTAGCACCTACAGAGCAATTCTAAACACAATTCCCTTATGGGTTTAACTGAATTTGTTCTTTCTTTTCACCTGAAAAGCTTCCATTTTCCTCTTGCCCCTTTGTTCTCAGGAGGCAGTTTTGAGTCCCAACATGCCCTGCATCACCTTCTCCTGTGTCCACTGCCGAAGCAGGGCAATCAGAGTGTGGGCTACAGCACAACCCCAGTTGGATGACAAACAGTGAGAGTAATATGCTGGTAGAGTTTTTTAAATTCCAGAATACCAGAATAGAGTACTGCAGCCCCCCTCTCTCCAAATCAAAGCCTACTGAATGAAGTGATGACTGCGCTCAAGTGCAGTTATACTGAGCACGTAAAATTGAAACACTGAAAGTAAAGCTTACATTCAGATATTGCATTTCATATTTCAGCATATGCCAAATAAGCTAGTGACATTTTTATCATTGTTGAGTGTAATGTCAGGAGACAAACTTCTACAAATTTTCTACATAACTTTTTCCATTTTATCTGTTTTCCATTTCCATTTGAACACATGGTGTGACTTTTAATATTCTCTCCTTCTTCCCCACACTTTATGACAAGGGATCAAACTCAATCTTGATTATCCTAAATTTACCCTTAGGTAACCTCAGACCCAGAGGGTTTTTTTGTTTTGTTTTGTTTTGTTTGTTTGTTTTAATTTGTATGGGAAAGGAGAGAGGAAAAACTTCCAAATAACCCTGTAAACCTGGTCCTATGGATGCTGGCAAATGGCCTGGAAAGAACAACCGCCAGCATGTTATAGAAGACCCCAGTGGCTGGTGGCTACCAGCTTAGGTCTCTCAGGTCGTGGAAACTCGTTAATAACTGAGGGAACTGTGGGTTTTAACGTATGTCAGATTTCGAAGATGGGGCGGGCTTAGTTGAGCCGGGTCTCCCTGGGGGCGCCCAAGGGAAGCGGTTGGGAATGAATGAGCCGAGGCCCCGAGCCCGCGTTCCTGGCGGTGGCGCCCTAGCTCCAGCGCGGTGACAACAAGCATTAAGGTAACAACTGCCGCCGCCGCCACCGCCAGACGATGGCTTCCAGCTTCAAGAAGTCAAACGTGGCCTCCACCAGCCAGAAAAGAAAGGCGGGGCCTAAGCCCGAACTCACTGAAGATCAGAAGCAAGAAATTCGCGAAGCGTTTGACCTCTTCGATGCCGACGGCAGCGGTACCATCGACGTGAAGGAGCTGAAGGTGGCCATGAGGGCGCTGGGCTTTGAACCCAGGAAGGAGGAGATGAAGAGGATGATCGCCGAGGTGGACGAGGAAGGCACAGGGAAAGTCAGCTTCAATGACTTCTTGGCCGTGATGACTCAGAAGATGGCCGAGAAAGACACAAAGGAAGAAATCCTGAAGGCTTTCAGGCTCTTTGATGATGATGAAACCGGGAAGATCTCTTTCAAAAACCTAAAGCGCGTGGCCACGGAGTTGGGGGAAAACCTCACTGATGAGGAGCTGCAGGAAATGATTGATGAAGCAGATCGGGATGGAGACGGTGAAGTGAACGAGGAAGAGTTTCTTCGGATCATGAAAAAGACCAGCCTCTATTAAAGTCGGTTTCTCCCGCAAGTGTGTGTAGGGAGATTGAGTTGACTTGCTGGGTTCCCTGCTTCTGTTTTTGTGAAACCTTGAGGTAGAGGCCAGCACTGTCTCTCCTCTTACCCCCAGTTGGTCTAGATAGTTCTATTTCCAAATCTCTAGCTCAATTATAGAATTTTAAAGATGCTTTTAATGTGAGTTTTGGTTTTTCATTCCCAAGAGCAGACCTGGAGGAGTGTAGGTTGAATCAAAGATCGTGAAACTTCTTTCCATCCACCATTTGCCTTGCATTGGTGGACACCCATTAAACTGAAGGCAAGACAGCTTCTTGGGACAAACAGCAAAGCAGTTCCCTTGTCGCTTCTTTGGTAGTCTTATATTATCTTGCTTCATATATTATTCCTTAAATTCAAGTTATTGTTCTCACGTGATAAGGTAGAATCAATCACCAGCAGGTCATCCTAGCCATTGATTTTCACTTAACTGAATACTGGTTTGAAGGAAAACAGTGCAGCCATTTATTGGGCTCAGGAAAGGCACTGCTCTAAAGGAGAGGCTTGCCTTTGGCTGGGGGTAAATTGTGCTATTTAAACTGTTCTCTGGCTTCGTCACATGCAAATGATTCTTGACTTGTGTGTACATTATCTACTGTGGATTATCGGGGCCACGATGTATTCTTGGGCTACAGAATAAAAACAGAATTTAATATTGACCCAAGCAAAGTATGATTTGCTTAAGAGATTAAGCTAACTAATAACTTTGAGTAAATATTTATAAATGTAATATCTTAGCTTAGGAAGTTGTAAAAAATTATCTGTAACACACTGAGCTACTTATCTGTCTTTGGAAAGATAAACTAGTGTTTTAGTTATTAGACGAGTCATTTTATTATTGCTTTATTACAAGTCGCTGTCTACTTTCTAATTCTTAGAACATCTTGGTTCTTGATACTTAATTTCCCCTTCTCTGGTATATAGTTTATGCCAGAATGTCTGGCATTTAAGTAGTTCTCTATTTTGTAATCCCAGGAAACGATTTGTTGTGGCTTGTGTATGCGTTAATACTACTTGTTCTCTGTTATAAATTAAACCTTTCTTGTTTGGAAATAAAATACCTACCCATTTGAACATCTACAAATATGAAGTTAGAGAAAAGTTAAATAATATAACTGTGGGAAGATACTGAAATCTATCTGCTGAGATGGAGGCCTGGACAAATGTTTTGATAACAGGCAACAAAACTAGCAAACAGACAAGATATTTTGGTCACAACTAAATTAAGTCTTCATACAAAGTTCCATTAAAATAAATGCTGAAATTCTGGAAAATTTTTCACTTGCTTTGCCAGCAGTTTTACCCTTCAGAGGATTGTTAATCCAATCAGGAAAACTACTACTCTGGGTTTAATTCTCATTAACAGGGACTAATTTGTCAAAGCAGCAGTACTAGCTGAAGTGATGGGTATGTGGGCATTTACTGTGAGAAAGGATTTTGCTGAGGTGGCTGGCACAGGGCAGGGGAACTCACCACGACTGCAAATGCTAACAGTTCAGGTTCAAGGTCTTACTGTGGATTCAGGTGCAGTTGTAGGGGATACAGGTGCAGCTTGGACCAGCATCAGTGTGAGGCGCCCGATCTGAGGGCAAGGGGAGGAGTGTGGCATTCTAGGAAACAAGTGTTCCTGGCATCCTGATGACCAGAGTCTTGGCCCAAGGATCTACATATGGATCAAGGTAGAAAAAACAGAAAGAAAGAAAGTTGGCAAGAACTAGGAGAAAGGCTCAGAGCCTTGGCCAACTGGATTGGGTTCAGTCTTGGCTCCCGGCCCAGCAGAGGATAGAAGTGAAAACCAGGAACCCAGGCTGAAGCCCAGGAATCAAGCTGCCCAGACACCATGGGGTCAACTGTGGAGGCTGTAGCCCAGGACTTAAAGGGTTGCCTTAAAGACACAGTCCGGGGCTTCCCTGGTGGCAAAGTAGTTGAGGGTCCACCTGCCGATGCAGAGGACACGGGTTCATGCCCCAGTCCGGGAAGATCCCACATGCCGCGGAACGGCTAGGCCCGTGAGCCATGACCGCTGAGTCTGCGTGTCCGGAGCCTATGCTCCGCAACGGCAGAGGCCACAACAGTGAGAAGCTCGCATACCGAAAAAATAAATAATTAATTAAATAAAGACACACTCCGTCCTACACACAGGAAGGGGCTCCAGAATATTTCTGAATCCCATTCTCTGCTAAGGAAGAACCTCTCAATGGACTACTAGTTTTGCTTCTCAATCGGCATGTATTCTGGGAGATGGAGGGTAAATCGAGGCAGGGGAACAACTAGAGCAGACCTAGATTGACATTTGAATTTTTTTTTTACATCTTTATTGGAGTATAATTGCTTTACAATGGTGTTAGTTTCTGCTTTATAACACAGTGAATCAATTATACATATACATATGTTCCCATATCTCTTCCCTCTTGCGTCTCCCTCCCTCCCACGTCCCTATCCCACCCATCCACGTGATCACAAAGCACCGAGCTGATCTCTCTGTGCTATGCGGCTGCTTCCCACTAGCTATCTATTTTATGTTTGGTAGTGTACTTATGTCCATGCCACTCTCTCACTTTATCACAGCTTACCCCTCCCCCTCCCCATATCCTCAAGTCCATTCTCTAGTAGGTCTGTGTCTTTATTCCCGTCTTGCCCCTAGGTTCTTCACGACATTTCATTTTTTCTTAGATCCATATATATGTGTTAGCATACGGTATATGTTTTTCTCTTTCTGACTTACTTCACTCTGTATGACAGACTCTGGGTCCATCCACCTCACTACAAATGACTCCATTTCGTTTCTTTTTATGGCTGAGTAATATTCCATTGTATATATGTGCCACATCTTCTTTATCCATTCATCCGATGATGGACACTTAGGTTGTTTCCATCTCCTGGCTATTGTAAATAGAGCTGCAACGAACATTTTGGTACATGACTCTTTTTGAATTACGGTTTTCTCAGGGTATATGCCCAGTAGTGCGATTGCTGGGTCATATGGTAGTTCTATTTGTAGTTTTTTAAGGAACCTCCATACTGTTCTCCATAGTGGCTGTACCAATTCACATTCCCACCAGCAGTTGAAGAGTGATCTCTTTTCTCCACACCCTCTCCAGCATTTATTGTTTCTAGATTTTTTGATGATGGCCATTCTGACTGGTGTGAGATGATATCTCATTGTAGTTTTGATTTGAATTTCTCTAATGATTAATGATGTTGAGCATTGTTTCATGTGTTTGTTGGCAGTCTGTATATCCTCTTTGGAGAAATGTCTATTTAGGTCTTCTGCCCATTTTTGGATTGGGTTGTTTGTTTTTTGTTATTGAGCTGCATGAGCTGCTTGTATATTTTGCAGATTAATCCTTTGTCAGTTGCTTCATTTGCAAATATTTTCCCCCATTCTGAGGGTTGTCTTTTTGTCTTGTTTATGGTTTCCTTTGCTGTGCAAAAGCTTTGAAGTTTCATTAGGTCCCATTTGTTTATTTTTGTTTTTATTTCCATTTCTCTAGGAGATGGGTCAAAAAGCATCTTGCTGCGATTTATGTCACAGAGTGTTCTGCCTATGTTTTCCTCTAAGAGTTTGATAGTTTCTGGCCTTACATTTAGGTCTTTAATCTATTTTGAGCTTATTTTTGTGTATGGTGTTAGGGAGTGTTCTAGTCTCATACTTTTACATGTACCTGTCCAGTTTTCCCAGCACCACTTATTAAAGAGGCTGTCCTTTCTCCACTGTACATTCCTGCCTCCTTTATCAAAGATAAGGTGACCATATGTGTGTGGGTTTATCTCTGGGCTTTCTATCCTGTTCCATTGATCTATATTTCTATTTTTGTGCCAGTACCATACTGTCTTGATTACTGTAGCTTTGTAGTACAATCTGAAGTCAAGGAGCCTGATTCCTCCAGCTCCGTTTTTCGTTCTCAAGATTGCTTTGGCTATTCGGGGTCTTTTATGTTTCCATACAAACTGTGAAATTTTTTGTTCTAGTTCTGTGATAAATGCCAGTGGTAGTTTGACAGGGATTGCATTGAATCTGTGGATTGCTTTGGGTAGTAGAGTCATTTTCACAATGTAGATTCTTCCAATCCAAGAACATGGTATATCTGTCCATCTATTAGTATCATCTTTAATTTCTTTCATCAGTGCCTTATAATTCTCTGCATACAGGTCTTTTGTCTCCTTAGGTAGGTTTATTCCTAGATAGTTTATTCTTTTTGTTGCAATGGTAAATGGGAGTGTTTTCTTGATTTCACTTTCAGACTTTTCATCATTAGTGTATAGGAATGCCAGAGATTTCTGTGCATTAATTTTGTATCCTGCTACTTTACCAGATTCATTGATTAGCTCTAGTAGTTTTCTGGTAGCATCTTTAGGATTTTCTATGTATTGTATCATATCATCTGCAAACAGTGACAGCTTTACTTCTTATCCTATTTGGATTCCTTTTATTTCCTTTTCTTCTCTGATTGCTATGGCTAAAACTTCCAAGACTATGTTGAATAAGACTGGTGAGAGTGGGCAACCTTGTCTTGTTCCTGATCTTAGTGGAAATGCTTTCAGTTTTTCACCATTGAGGACGATGTTGGCTGTGGGTTTGTCATATATGGCCTTTATTATGTAGAGGAAAGTTCCCTCTATGCCTAATTTCTGCAGGGTTTTTATCATAAATGGGTGTTGAATTTTGTCGAAAGCTTTCTCTGCATCTATTGAGATGATCATATGGTTTTTCTCCTTCATTTTGTTAATATGGTGTATCACGCTGAATGATTTGTGTATATTGAAGAATCCTTGCATTCCTGGAATAAATCCCACTTGATCATGGTGTATAATCCTTTTAATGTGCTGTTGGATTCTGTTTGCTAGTATTTTGTTGAGGATTTTTGCATCTATGTTCATCAGTGATATTGGCCTGTAGTTTTCTTTGTGACATCCTTGTCTGCTTTTGGTACCAGGGTGATGGTGGCCTCGTAGAATGAATTTGGGAGTGTTCCTCCCTCTGCTCTATTTTGGAAGAGTTTGAGAAGGATAGGTGTTAACTCTTCTCTAAATGTTTGATAGAATTCACCTGTGAAGCCATTAATCACAGTTTCAACATCCAAGCTTGTGATTGGTCTGTTCATATTTTCTATTTCTTCCTGATTCAGTCCTGCCTGGTTGTGACTTTCTAAGAATGTGTCCATTTCTTCCAGGTTGTCCATTTTATTGGCATAGAGTTGCTTGTAGTAATCTCTCATGATCTTTTGTATTTCTGCAGTGTCAGTTGTTACCTCTCCTTTTTCATTTCTAATTCTATTGATCTGAGTCTTCTCCCTTTTTTTCTTGATGAGTCTGGCTAATGGTTTATCAATTTTGTTTATCT
>RJWK010016363.1:0-25911 GCA_004363435.1 Platanista minor | reverse complement strand
AGCCACCCAGTCTAGGGTATTTTGTTATGGCAGCCCAAGCAGATTAATACAAATATCTACTGTGCCAGACTCATATATACTAGGGACTAGAGTTAAAAAGATAATCTCAAATTCAAGAAAACAATTCTATCCTCAAGGATGCCACTGTCTAATAGGTGAGAGAAACAGAGTACGATGTGGTAAAATGCTGTACTGGAAGCAAAAAAAGAGGATGCAGACAATCCTAACACTGTCTCATCCTTCTGGGGAAAGTCAAGGAATATTTTTAAATGTCCACATCACAGAACTATAGCTTGAACTGAACTGTGATAGAAAAGTAAGGATTCACAAGGCAGACCACGAGAGAAGGAAATTCCATGCAAGGGGAAAATTCCAAAAGCAAAATCTTGAAGAGAACATGTTAAGTTCCAGTAACCATAAACAGTTCAGTGTTGCTGGAATGCAGACTGGGGAAGGGAGAGTAGTGGGAAATGATCCTGAAAATGTAAGCAGGAACCAGATGATGAATGTGCCATGATAAGGAGTTTGAACTTCATTCTGTGGGCCACAGGGAACAACTGAAGAATTTTAAGCAGGGGAATAAAATGAACAGATTTGTATTTTAAAGAAGCATTCTGGCAGAGTATGAAAAAGACATTGGGGGAGGGAGAGAAGAGAGGCATCGTACCAGTTAGAAAGCTATTGCGTATATTCAATATCCTATAATAAACCATAATGGAAAAAAATATTTTAAAAAAGCTATTGCAATAATCCAGAGAGAAACATGATAAAGGCAGGAACTGAGAGAAATAAAGGGAATGGATTATAGAAATATTTATAGGACCAAACAAACTTAGCATAAGCCTTGAAATCACATAAAAATTTTAACATTTAACCCTAGCCTCTTTGAACCTAGTTCCCTCACCTGTATAATGGAAATAAGAAAAATCCCTCAAGGGTTATATTAAGAGGTAAGAAAATAATTTCTGTATGATGTATACACTATAGCTGTTTCTAGATGATTTTAGTTAATTTCCTTAGAAATGACAGGATTACTTTGGTGTCTAGTAGGATGCTCTGGTGGAAATAGGCATGGAAATTGAGAGAATAATCAAGAACCAAAGATAAAACCTGTATTTGTGGCCTAGGCAATAGGGTAAATAGTGGTGTCAATAACTTAGCCAGGAAATAAAAGAAGAACAGTTTTGGAAGGAAAAATGCTGTGACAGAAGTAAACAGAATGCTATGGGCACATGTGAAAACTTCTAGCTAGAGGCATGAGGAAAGATGAAGGATTTGTGATGGACCCGAAAAAAGTCAAGTAAGATATCAAGAGGTACAATGGCATTCGAGAACAATATGAGGGGCTTCCCTGGTGGCACAGTGGTTAAGAATCTGCACGCCAAAAAAAAAAATCTGCGTGCCAATGCAGGAGACACAGGTTCAAGCCCTGGTCTGGGAAGATCCCACATGCCGCAGAGCACCTAAAGCCCGTGAGCCACAACTACTGAGCCCGCATTCCACAACTACTGAGCCCACGTGCCACAACTACTGAGCTCGTGTGCCTAGAGCCCATGCTCCGCAACAAGAGAAGCCACCATAATGAGAAGCCCGTGCACTGCAACGAAGAGTAGCACCCACTCACTGCAACTAGAGAAAAGCCCACGCACAGCAACGAAGACCCAATGCAGCCGTAGATAAATAAATAAATAAATAATTTTAAAAAAGAACAATATGAACAGAACCAAAGAAACAGGAACTATAAATCGTTAAGTTCTGATGAACTGTGAACTACGGAGAGTGAGTGTATGTGAGAAAGAGAAAGGGGAGAGAGAGGGAGGGGAAGGGAGGGGGGTAGGGAGGGAGGTGGGTGGGTGTTAGTGAAGTGAAGAAATCAAACTACCTCAGAGAAATGATAATATAGAAATGAAAAAGTTTTAAGGCTCAGAAGATAATGAAATCTTGTTATAGGCCTACTTCTTTTTTACTTAACTATTGCCAACTAAAGAATATCACTCATCGTCTGGTTCTACAGGAATTAAGTCACTACCCACTGCAGTCACTGACCTTCAAGGAACACACCCTAAAAGGAGCTATGAAGGGGATCAGGAATGAGGCACTCTGTGCTCTGGGAAAACTAGCAGAACAGGCCTCCAGATTATTTTCAGGAGAAAATTTTATGAACCCAGTTGTTGCATCTTCCCATACTTAGAAAAGCACTAAAATCATTAACTGAGATATGTGTTCCTCGTGACTAGTAGCAACCTTCTACCAAGATGTATGCCTGATTGCATGTATCCTTTTCTCCAAAATTACATATATGCTGACCTCCCCCCTTCCTCTTTGGAACAGTTCCTCAGAGCTATCTGAGAGGCTGTCTTCCAGGCTATAGCCCTCAGTAAGTCCCCAAATAAAACTGAAACTCTCAGCTCTCATGTTGTGTTTTTATTTTAGTCAACATAACTTTATTTTGATAATGAAACCTTGTTAAAGGCCTACCTCTTTATTTTTTAATCACTTTATCTTAGACCCACAAATGTATTATATGCTCACTATAAAAATTTCCACTGCAGAAATACATAACATCCAATTAATCACAAAGTGCAATGAACTTTACCTCAAAATATCTCTAGACTCCTTCTATCTGTATTAATCTGTATCCAATGCACCATCCTAGTTTTGACTGTCATCATCTCTTGCCTAACCAATTTTGATAGCCTCCTTACTGGTTCCTCCACATCCTCTCATAATCTAGTCTGTATATGGTAACCAAAGTAATTTTACTTTTTAATATAATACCTGCACATAGCAATTTAAAGGTATACCAGGACATATACTTAAAAGTCTCCCCTTCGTCCTAGTCCTGAAGCCATTTACTTCCTCTTTTATCAGTCAAAATAAACTAGATTATGTGCAGTAATAATCCCAAAATCTCCGTTGCCTTAAACAACAAAGGTTCACTTCTTGGTCTTGGCTCCATGTCCTAACTCAGGGCCTAAGTGATATATTACTTCCAACCACAGCACTGAATTGCTAACGTCAGACTCTCCAGAATTTTTTTTATCTTCTTTCTGGAATTTCCTTGATTAATCATGCATCTTTTCAGAAGCTTATTAACCATCCAGGTTCCCTATTTTGTGAATTCAAATCCTTTTTCATTTTCCCTTTGAATTATTTTTTTAAGGTGTTTTTCCTATTTAAGTTAATAATCCTTATTTGATTACTTATGTTACAAATATCTTTCTCAACCTGTAGCTGCTTTTTTCACTTTGTGATATCTCCTGTTGTACAGAATTTTTTAATTTAATGTAATTACATTTATTAATTTCCTTTTATTACTTGTTTTTTGTACCTTTTTAAAGAAATCCTTTTCTAGACCAAGGTCAAAAAGATATATATTTTTTTCAAGTTTTTCACATATAGATTTTTTTTCCACATATAAGTGTCACCTTTGGATCATTTCTAATGACCTTCCTCAGTATTAGATTTTTTTCTGCATTTTGTGTGTGTGTGTGTGTGTGTGCAGTACACGGGCCTCTCACTGCTGTGGCCTCTCCCGTTGTGGAGCACAGGCTCCGGACGCGCAGGCTCAGCGGCCATGGCTCACGGGCCCAGCCGCTCCGCGGCATGTGGGATCTTCCCGGACCGGGGCACGAACCCGCATCCCCTGCATCGGCAGGCGGACTCTCAACCACTGCGCCACCAGGGAAGCCCTCTGCATATGTTTTGAAATTTGAGTTTGCAGTCTCAGACTTTTTGTTTGTTCTCTCTCTCTCTCTCTCCCAACTCCCACTCACCATTTCCTCCCCAGGATACTTTCAGGTATTTTGCCCAGATATCTATCTCCTGCTCGTAGTCCAAAACTAGGTTCCTATAATATCATTTTGAAACTCGAACCCTGCAAAGATACTGGGGATGCTGCAGATGCCATCACAGACCAGAGGGACCTTGGCTATACTGGTCATAAGGGTAAGCGTCTTCTTTCTCATACTCATTAGGTCCATAGTTAATGAAAAAATTCTAAATTTTTAAATTTTTTTACCACCAAGAAGGGAGAAGCTGTTTGTTGTTGTTGTTGTTGTTTGGGGGAATTTTTGGCCTCGTTTGAAGGAGAAAGAACACCTGGGTTCAAGGCAGGAAGCCTGGTTCTGATCTTGTCACATGGTCACTTTTGGACCCTGTTAACCCTATAGGAACCTAATTTGTACTCATCGTTGCCAACTTCCAGTCCCAGAACTTGGCTAAGCACAACACTTTGCTCTTCTACTCCAAGGAGATGTTAAAATTGTTTTTGAGCTTATTTAATATTATACCTGTCAATGCTGTTTTTGGAATAGAAGTCACGTGTCAAACCATGAAGTTAGATACATCTTCACTAACAGTCCTTGAGTCGTCATCTTGTCTTCATATCTTTGTTGCTACTTTACTGCTAATATCTAGCTCCTTATATTTATTATTTTATAACAATATACAAACTTAATTGATGATCAGATACTAGAAATGGCAACCTGAAGAACTCTGTATAGAATACTTCAAATTAGCTACAGGATAAGATAAAAAGCAGTTGTCATTCACAAGTCTCTTTGAAAGAATTTTCTGCTTTTTGAAGTGAGCTTAAAAGAAACATTTAATGAACTTTAAAATGACAGTACATGTTATTTACTGTACACCCACTTTTCAGATTCTTGAGTTCCCTTCCTCATCCCACTCCACATGCAAAAAATCAAGTTTCTCCCATTGCTGCTTTCCCAACATCTATGAATCTTAGTGGAATTGTCTCTTTTCTTGGGGATGAAGAGTGGCAAAAAGGGGAAGTTTCTTATCTGTGGCTGAACTCTAGTACTACTCACCTCCTTGCCTCTAAATTTCTAAAATTCCCCTCCTCTAAGCAACTCTCAGTATTAAAAACATTTAAAAACTTGTTTAAAGGGGATAGCTTTACTACCAAATACTATAGAAAGCGCTAAGAGTAATAATTATACAGACTTAAGATTCTGGGGGAAAAGTCCTTCAGTGATAGGTAACTACACCTGCAAATATATCACTGCCTGGTTTTAAAAGAAAAACAGCTTTTCTTTCTTTTTTTTTTTTTTTTTTAAATGAAACTTGGTAATATTTTTTTCTTCTAAACTGGATCTCATATACAAAAAGACAATTGCTAAACACTGCCTTTAAAACTCTTCACCCTTCTACAAATGTTTTCATATTCCAGGCAGGATGTAGGGTTACAAGTGCATATTCAGTAATGCCAGCAGGCCCCATCCTCCAACTTAAACCCAGAAGACTTCATTGGAAACAGTAATTGAAAGGAGCCTGGATATGTAAGACTAATCAATAAAATTCACTGAGTTTCTGTGTATAAATTAATTTTATTAATTGTGCTATACTATTTAGAAAAAACACACCCTTCAAGCTTAATTTTGCAATTGCTCAATATTTCTTTGGATATGTGTATTTTAAATGGATGTTAGACCTTTCAATTATTGTCAAGGGTTAGTCTTTTACTTTTTCTTAGTATCTTATTTTTATTTTTTGTTAGATACATCCTAACTCCTCTGTTTATGGGTAAGCAATAAGCAGCAGTAGGCAATTAATTAATCAATTCTACCTCTAGGAGAAAAATGGAAGAGATAAGTAAGCACTGTTAACAGAAATCTTCTGATTCCTTTTGGAGGAAATGTGCATCATTCCCTTCTTTTATTTATATAATAAATTTTTTTTCTAATTTCTCACTGTGCTTTTTGGAAAACAAATAATAGTGAAAAGCTTCAGAATCAACAAGATACTGTCTTCTGGATACATTAGATATACTAAACGTATAAGACCTTACTTAGGGAAACTGAAACTCTGCAGTCTCACATTTCCCAGTCACGGCTGTACTTAAAACATAAAACCCAAAATAGAATCAATAAAATCTACCTAGAAAAAGTTATCCTAATTACCACATGTCATTTTAAATAAACCAATCACTGAAGAAAAAGGTATTTAAATTTTTAAAGCAAAAAAGTACATGATGCTGAATTTTACCCTAAAATCAAGGTAATTGAATTTTCAAATAGAAAGATGAATGTGAGGGAAAAACTTACTACTCCTGCAATCTAACTGAATGCCAAGATATATTTACATGTTTTATATGATATTTCTTAGGCAAAGCAGATAGTGTAATCTAAAAAGAATACAGACTTGGGAGCCTGACCTTGAATTTTGGCTACTATATTAATTGTATCTACCTTATTTTCCTCATTCATAAGAGTATGGATGCTTTTGTAGGATTAGATGAGAATGGGATATATATAACACATACATAATTAATAATATACAATATATGTAGTATCATTAATAATGTTTAATATATAATAAGGAACATAGATAGGTATCATATACATATTTACATACATACATACATACACACACACAGCTGATTCTTGTGTGTTCTATAAAGTTGCTGCAAACACTGAATTAACAAATAATGAACATCTAGGAGAAGTACAGGGTTAGATTCCTACAGCCTCTGGTCACACCATTTTCATCAACCAAACAATATATAACATTGTTTTACGTGTGTGTCTCTGCTTAAAGAAACCTTATTTAATATATATTGTTGATACGTTAACACTGAACTCACAGCCAACAGCACTACAACTGATGCCTGAATGAAGCTTATCTAATGTAAGTATTTACTCCACAAAAGCCTTCTTGCATTCAGGAACACCAGACAACACCTCAGTGTTACATTTGTAGGCTATTTTAATCAGTGAGATCACCAAGAAAAGCATAAAAATGAGAAAATGTGGCACTAAATAGACCATGGAAAGGACTTGTTTATGGTATAAGAACTGAAACAAGAAGGCAGTGCACTGCCTTGTTTGACCTCACTGGGAACATTCATATCAGATGACTCAAATTTTTCACAGCTCTGCATATGTCCACAAGTGTGGATCACAAAAGTGCCACAAGTATTGATTTTGGGGTTACAAATTTTAGTGAGTAGGTGATTTTGCAAATAAAGCGTCTACAAATAATGAGGATCAACTGTATGTATACTTACACATATAGGCAAATGGTATACAATACACATGTAAAAAATAGTTTTCCCAGCTTCCCTGGTGGCCCAGTGGTTTAGAACCCACCTGCCAATGCAGGGGACATGGATACGAGCCTTGGTCTGGGAAGATCCCACATGCCACAGAGCAACCATGCCCGTGTGCCACAACTACTGAGCCTGCACTCTACAGCCTACGTGCCACAACTACTGAGCCCACGAGCCACAATTACTAAAGCCCGTGCACCTAGAGCCCATATTCCGCAACAAGAGAAGCCACTGCGATGAGAAGCCCATGCAACGAAGAGTAGCCCCTGCTCACAGCAGCTACAGAAAGCCCACACACAGCAATGAAGACCCAACACCGCCAAAAATAAATAAATATTTAAAAATAAAAATAATAAAATGAAACTGGAAAAAAAAAAAAAGTTTTCCTCTTCCTGCTTCAATTACATCATCTTAGAACCACCAATGAAATAGTAATTACTGAAGACACTGGACCCAGCACAGGTATAAACACAGAAAAATAAGTTTGAGGAAAAAAAATACTTTTTTAAAATAGTGTGGTTAGTGATTATATAAACTCTAGTTTTCCTACAAGATTTATTATCTCCTGATTATAAAATTTACAAAACTAACGCTTCTTGCCTGTATTTTTATTGAGAATTATTGATGCCAAATATGTTATATCTTAAAATTATGACAAAACATACCTTAATAAGTGATGACAGATTGGACTACTATTCCCACCATAGAAAAAGTACTGATATTACCTCTAGCAAATGAGGAAATCCACATGAGAACACTTTGAATACTATAAAATACTACTAAAATTCAAACTGATAATCTTTGATCTTAGCAAAGTTCCCCAGGATGTAGCAGATATTTTCTTTTTTTTTTTTTTTTTTTTTCTTTTGTGGTACGCGGGCCTCTCACTGCTGTGGCCTCTCCCGTTGCAGAGCACAGGCTCCGGACGCGCAGGCTCAGCGGCCATGGCTCATGGGCCCAGCTGCTCCACGGCACGCGGGATCCTCCAAGACCGGGGCACGAACCCACGTCCCCTGCATCAGCAGGCGGACTCTCAACCACTGTGCCACCAGGGAAGCCCCTGGATATTTTCTTTATATGACTTCAAATAAAATAGTAAAACCTCAAGACATACTTTCCAGGCTAAAGGGCAGAAAACTCATTCCATCTGTCACAAAGTCAATAGGATAGTAGCATTGTTACAAATTAGCCTTTTCAAAATTAGGTTAGTAAGTAATAGGGGAGCCTGAAGTATGCTGTAGTTCATTTCCACAGACACTTAAATAACATTTTAGCAAGTAAAATATGTTGGCCCACTATGGAGAATATTCAGAAAACTATCACTTGTATACCTGGGCAGGCTCCAACAAAATTCATCTCTTTAAAGCTGAAGCCAAAGATATTAGGCAGAAAGATACAAACACAGGACAATTTCAGTACATATAACATTAAATTAGTAATACAGAAATTACAGAAAAATAACTATACTCTAATGACCTATCTTTGGACATGTACTCTAATGTGAAGAGTAGAGTTCTAAGTTCTTGACCATAAATAGTATTTGTAATATTGGTGGGGTTCAAAACACACCACTCTTAAAAAAAAAAGAAAGAAAGAATTACAAAAAAAACCCCACCATTCTAAAATATTGCACCTTTGCATATTGAATATATTAAGCTGAAGGAATCTGAGAAACAGCAGGTGCAGGAAGGACTTTCTGACCTCCTCCATCTCCCCTGAAGCAGATAATAAAACCCCTATGTGAGAAATGCCATCCCTATATCTGGAGAAAAAAAGCATCCTTATCTTCAAAGACAGAGGGACACCAAGAGAAAACCAAAGGAACAGGTCTTGCTATGTTTCCCCCAGTTTACTACCTTTAGCTCATATACTTTTGTTCTATCACATTTTCTCACAGTTTTCCACTCTTCATCAAACCTAGTATAAAAATGTTCAGGCTTATCTGCTTCTTTGGGTCTTCATTTCCTTATGAAGGTTCCTATATCATTTAAAACTTACATCAAATAAAATTGTATGCTTTTCTGTTTGTAATCTGTTTTTTTGTGACAGAGCCCCAGTCGAGAACACAGAAGGGTAGAGGAAAAGACTTTTTCTTCCCTACAATATTATTCTGTTTGCAACATGTGACAGTCTGAGCCTCAATCTAAGACTTCAAGTCAAACTGAAAACAAGCCTATGTGAACGAGGATAAAAATGGAAAAATGAAGTAAGCTGAGAATTCAATATCTATAATGATTCTTGCACCAAACAGTGTTAGAAACTGTTAAATCAATAACATATTGGAGGGACAACAAGATTTATGAGAATCAGCACCAAAAAGACATCTTTGAATATCTTTATATTGAGAAGATTACTCTCCTGCTGCGCAGATACCATACCAAAGCACAAAGTTTTTCTAAAGCTTTAATTTTAGCCATCCTAAAATGATACAGAAGCAGCACAGAACCACCTATAATCAGGCTTCCTTGGTGGTGCAGTGGTTAAGAATCCACCTGCGAATGCAGGGGACAAGGGTTCGAGCCCTGGTCCAGGAAGATCCCACGTGCCACGGAGCAACTAAGCCCATGTGCCACAACTACTGAGCCTGCGCTCTAGAGCTTCTGAGCTACAACGACTGAGCTCATGTGCCACAACTGCTGAAGCCTGCACGCCTAGAGCCTGTGCTCCACAACAAGAGAAGCCACCGCAATGAGAAGCCTGCACACCGCAACGAAGAGTAGCCCCCTCTAGCCGCAACTAGAGAAAGTCCTTGCATGAAGACCCGATGCAGCCAAAACTAAATAAATAAATAAATAAAATCTAAAAAAAGAAAAGCATCTATGATCGTCTTCAAGTACAGATACAACAGAAGCCACCTATAAAGTATGATATGTTCACCCAGGTAGAGTTTTATTATGTCTAGTTTACTGATTTAATTCTTTTTATGTTTTCCGATTAAACTTGAGGGCTGAAAAAGGATTTCAGGATTCACATAGAACAAAGTCTACTCAAGCTTAAAAGTCAAACCTTCCATTTCAAAAATTCTGACACCAACAATTCCCCTAGAAATTTCTTGACTAACCTCTGTGATTTTCAGAAAATACAGAAATGTATATTCAGCTTCTCTAAGCTGAACCTTTCTATCTTGATCAACACATCCCCCAGAAGTTCCCTCTAGCTTGCTCTCTCCTCTTTCTCTTATTTTAAAACCTTCCTAACAGCTTAAACTGACTGTCTAACCATCTTGCAATCTCTACACCAATAAGTTAGACTTCCAATTTTTCCCCACAAAGTCATTCTACAGGGTTAGCCAAAAAGTTCGTTTGGGTTTTTCTGTGTAATGTTACGGAAGACCCGAGTGAACTGTTTGGCCAACCCAATACCTATAGAGCCCGCTCGGTAATCTCATCCCTTTCGCTTACAGGGCTCAAACATCCAGACATTCTTTCTTCTCAACCATTTGCTTTCTGGACTCAAATACAGCACCACTCCTCTCCAACTTGAAAATACCCTCATCCGCAATGATTTTGGACAGAGGCTTTTGTTTTGGTTTTTGACTTGTGTAAATGCTCAATCTAACGCTGGATTTAGCTTTGTTTTCTTATGTCTGAGACTTTTCTCAGGTCAGGGAGTTTCTTGTTTTACATTCAAAGATTTCATTTCCTAATTCTTATGGGGCAGAAATTTTTAAAATCATGACTATATGAAGAAAATACTTAAGCAGAGGAAAAGACACCTTTCGTGACTCTTTAAAACGATTTAGTTAGTTAGTTATTTGGCTGTGTCGGGTCTTAGTTCTGGCACACAGGAGCTTCGCTGCAGCATGTGGGGTCTTTAGCTGCAGCATGCAAACTCTTAGTTGCAGCATGTGGGATCTAGTTCCCTGACCAGATAATGAACCCGGGCCCCCTGCATTGGGAGTGCAGAGTCTTAGCCACTGGACCACCAGGGAAGTCCCTCATGACAATTTTAAAGTAAAAATCGTCAAGGATGAATGAATCTGCCTAAAGAATTAACTGAAATTTAGTCACAAGTTTTGGTGACTTCGTCATTTTATTACCTCAAGAACTCCTTTTACCACCTTAAATATTTTTAGAATTATAAGACACACACCTACCTTTTCAACAGTTAGAAAATATTTTAAATTTACAGAAAATCTGCAAAAAATAGTACAGTCTTTATATAACCTTACCCTAGCTTTCCCTAATATTAACATCTTACACAACCACAGTACAATTATGGAAACCAGGATATTAACACTGATAAAACACAATTAACTAAGCTACTGACCTTTTTCAGGTTTCATCAATTTTCCCACTAATATTCTTTTTCTGGTCCAGGATTTATCCAGAATCCCACAAACTGTCATGTTTCCTTAGTCTCCTCTAATATGTGATAGTTCCTCAGTTTTTTGTTTTTCATGACCCTGAGACTTTTTTTAAGAAGTGATAAGTCATTTTATAAAATGTTCCAAAATTTGGGTTTGTTGTTTTCTCATGATTACATTGATATTAAGCTTCTCTGGCAAGAATACCACAGAGGTGATGCTGTGTCCTCAGTGCATCTTATCAAGGAAGCCTGAAATGTTAATGTGTCACTTGGTTAGGTGGCGTCTCCAGGATTCTTCCACTGTTAAATAAGGTTCCCTTTGTAATTAAAAAATATCTTGTTGGGGGCTTCCCTGGTGGCTCAGTGGTTGAGAGTCCGCCTGCTGATGCAGGGGATACGGGTTCGTGCCCTGGTCCAGGAACATCCCACATGCCGCGGAGCAGCTGGGCCTGTGAGCCACGGCCGCTGAGCCTGCGCATCCGGAGCTTGTGCTCCGCAACGGGAGAGGCCACAACAGTGAGAGGCTCGCGTACAGCAAAAAAAAAAAAAAAAAAAAATCTTGTTGGAAAGATACTTTGAGACTATACAAATATCCTGTTTCTCACTATGCTTTCACTCACTAATGTTAGTATCCACTGACTGATTCTTGCCTGAAACAAGAACCTATGCAGTATCTGCCTAATGATGATTTTTTTATTTCCATCATGCATTCTCCATTTATTAACTGGAATTCTGTAAAAAAGAGCTGTCCCTCAATGTTGCTGTGAACTAAAACTTCTCTAAAATATAAAGTTTATTAATTAAAAATAAAAATAAAAAAAAGAGCTGTCCCTTCTCACCTGTTAATGTTAGTATAGACTCACAGATATTTATTTTATTCTAGGGATTGTGATCCAATACTATCATTGCTTATTTTGTCCCAGCTTTGGCCAGTGGAAGTACCTTCAAACTAGCTGTATCCTTACAACATACCCTCATCATTTTTTGAGCACTTCCTTACTTTCTGGTACCTTTAAATGTTCCAGTTCATCTTGATTTCCCTGTCCCAGCCCTGGAATCAATCATTTTTCTCCAGGGTTCCTTTTACTGGAGAATGTTATTTAGAAACCAAGATCTGGGCAACAGTGTATTTCACTGCTACAGTGGTGTCATAACTTCTAGGTCTTCTCAGTGGAGAGAGTTAAGAACCTAACTCTCAATATCCATAATATTTTTACTTATTTGTTCAATACAAGTATACATTTAAAGTAGAATTGCTAATAGCAATTTAGAAATGCTAATCCATACCTCTAAGAGAAAGAAACATCTAGAGTATAATATTTGGGTATAACATTTTTTTGGCTTTAGCTTTATCATTTTTCAAAGTAACTTAGGCTAGTTCTTTTCCTCTCCACCTCCCTCAGTGTGATTGTATATTACTCATTTATAATACAATTAGGTTATTATTTACATATCTTTTTGAGTTCTTTACACATCCTGTTTGATCTAAATGATTTGGTTTTTGAGTCACATACCAGTTTTAATGAACATTTAAGAAGAATACTTTGTTTCTTTGACTAATGAATGGGAAATGAAAGAAAACTTATCTCCTTGACAAAGAAACACAATGTTCCTGATATTAATGAATCAATTAAAGAGATTCCAGGCATGTCCAGACACAGGACACTCCATCCCCAGTAACCTAAAATAAAAATATAATACAAAGTAGATAAAGAGATAGTTAAAAAAAAAAAAAAACCCATATATAACCATTGTTTGATGCTTTACCCTGTTTTTCCAAGATAGTTCAAGTGGAATGTGAAATAAAAACATGGGTAGATTTCCTGTTTCCTTGTAGGTCCTACGCCCTATTTCCTGCTTCATTCAAATCTCAAAGATACAAGACTGATTAGAGTCCCTAATTAATACTAATGCTTACAAGAATCTAAATTTTTATTTATCTTAAAAACACTTGGTGCCCACATCCTCTGTGCCAGGCACAGTGCTAAGTGCTTTACATACATTTATCTAACTAAACGAGAGCTCTGGGGAAGACCCATTAACTCTCCTATGATTCACACAGATTTGTTACTTCCCTAGATTTCATATACTATTGTGCCAGTACAATTAACATCTAGTGCTAATGAAAAGCTAACAACAAAACTTTGTGAAGACCAATCTTTTATGAGAAGCAATTTAACCTACCAGTGCAGATGGGTAGATATTGATAGTTAGACCTAAGAAGCAACCACAGATATATGGTTTCTATGAGAAAATGAACATATGGAATTATTTTGCCACCTAAAATTACAAAGCTTTTGAAAAACACTTTATAGAAAGTATTTTATATAAGACAATACACAAACTTTTGGACACCAAGACCTGGCCATTAAATCTTTTAGCATTTTACTCATCATTCCAGAAAATTATAGTCAAGAGTTATACTTTTTTTTGGCCGCACAGCACAGCTTGCAGGATCTCAGTTCCCTGACCAGGGATTGAACCTGGGCCATGGCAGTGAAAGCCTGAATCCTAACCAGTAGGCCACCAGGGAACTCCCTTGAAGAGATTTTTTAAACTTGGGATTTCATAAAGAAAACAGAGGATTCACTGAGAAAAACTAAATCTATTTTATAAAAATAATGTATAACTCTTGGATTTACCTGGTGGTCCAGTGGTTAAGACTCCATGCTCCCAATGCAGGGGGCCAGGGTAAGATCCCACATGCCGTGGAGCGTGTCCAAAAACAAAAACAAAAACAAAAACAAAAAAACCTCTCCAAAAAAAAAAAAAACCATCAGTGGTGTAACTCCCGGGTATTTATGCAGAATATAATGTGAATACAGTATTATTAAGAAGTACCTGAACTAGATGGATCACACCAATATTTACAATAACAAGGTGCCACAGATGGACAGAACAAATATAAGCATGGAGAATGATGCCTAAACAGGACTGCTCAGCTATACTACCCCAGACCTAAGCCACCTACTAATATCAATTACAGCATCACCACAGCTTTAAGTTTATTAGAACATTCTTGCTGTCCCTGTGTAGCAGTCAGGGCACACTGATGATAAAGTAAAACAGCTGAATTACCAAGTCACAACCTCTAACATGTGCCTAACTCCAAGCTTGTACGACACCATGACCCAAAATGTCTCCCAATCTCTGGCACAGAGACTTATTTACTCATTAATGCTCAACTTCGTATTGTTTCCCTTAAAACCGGGGTCAAACCATAATGGATTAATTAACTGTACCTTAGAGAGCACTTTTAATTTGCTAAAAATATTCCTCACTTATGAAACTATGTTCATGTCCCAGAAAAAAGAACAGTAAGACTCCTGTTCTGGTTCTTAGATTCCTATTAAACAATTTAATTCTATCTATGCAAATGGTTAATATCAATTTCCTTATCTCACTGGTAACAACCTAGGGTCCTTCTGAAGATGATCTGCAAAAGGACTAGCAAGGATCCTCAGAAAAATAACAGTTTCTTCCCCAGCCACAGAGTAAGAAGAATATTATATCAACTCTAATCTGGAGAAGAGGGTGCTCACAGCCCCAAGAGGCCACAATTTGCTTAGAACACAAAAGGCGATGGTGTTCTATGAAACATGAACAACCAAGGAACCCTATCATATCCTTTCTTACTCCTATTACTTGCCAGTTTTAGGCAACCACTTATGCAAAATATGGTGACATAGAAGGAAAGGTAAAGACAGGGCAACCCATAATTCCTTTTTTCTCTCAGGCGTTCCTTATTCATTAGTAAGCCAAACGTAGAATGTTGGTAGAATACTCATGTATAGAGAAGCAAAATAAAAACAGCTGAGTTAGTTTCGTAAGTGTTTCTACTGTTCTGGTAAAAACTACACATGCAAGTACAAGTTATAAAATACAACTTTAATTTCAGTGATCCCACAAATCAGTTAAATATTCTTATATTTGCATTTTAAATGAGCATCACTATAAAAATGAATGCTAAAATACTTGATAATGATTTAAGTTTTTAATTCTTATTTACTTAAAATGACATTAAATGACAAATTTTAAAACCCTATAAGTCAGAGAGACATGGAAGAAAAAGGTATATATTTTACTATTTTTTCATGCTTTTTGAACAAAGGGGTCCACATTTTCATTTTGCCCTAGGTCCCACAAATCGTGTAGTACCCTGCAAACACTCTACCTTTCCATGTCTGGACTTCTAATAAATGAATAAAAACATGATAGTAGAGGAAACGACAGAACAGTTCAACAGTACTAACTACTGTATCTGATTTTCTCTTCAGGCTTCAGGAACACAAGACTTCAGTAGTGTCCGATTTATATAATAAGAAAAAGCTGGGAACCAATGCTCTAAATGGATAGATATAGTCTGCCATGATAAAAGGTAGAAAGGGAGGGCAGGTAACAGCCTTTGACACAGTTTGAATCATAATAGTCTTCTTCTATTCTATTAGTACTATTTAAAGTAAAAATTTTAACCAGAAGTCAAGTTCTACAAAATATATTCCTACAAACAACTCTATGAAATATATGCCTAACTATACAACAACAGAAACATTAAAACACATCAGGTCAATTTAAAGTTAAAATACTATCCAGGACTTCCCTGGTGGCACAGTGGTTAAGAATCCACTTGCCAATGCAGGGGACATGGGTTGAAGCCCTGGTCCGAGAAGATCCCACATGCTGCAGAGCAACTAAGCCCATGCACAACAACTACTGAGCCTGTGCTCTAGAGCCCGCAAGCCACAACTACTGAATCCATGTGCCACAACTACTGAAGCCCACTCGTCTAGAGCCCTTGCTCTGAAACAAGAAGCCACCACAACGAGAAGCCCACGCACCGCACTGAAGAGTAGCCCCCGCTCACTGCAACTAGAGAAAGCCCGTGCGCAGCAACAAAGATGCAACGCAGCCAAAAAAATAATAAAATATTTATTAAAAACAAAAATACTATCCAAATTCATCAAGTCAGATAGGAGTCAGTATCTTTTAGAGTTAGAAAGGGCACAAGTTCAAATTCAACTTCTCATTTTAAAAGAATAAAATCGACAGGGGCTTCCCTGATGGCGCAGTGGTTGAGAGTCTGCCTGCCGATGCAGGGGACACGGGTTCATGCCCCAGTCCAGGAAGATCCCACGTGTCGCAGAGCGGCTGGGCCCGTGAGCCATGGCCGCTGAGCCTGTGCGTCCGGAGCCTGTGCTCCGCAAGGGGAGAGGCCACAACAGTGAGAGGGCTGCGTACAGCAAAAAAAAAAAAAAAAAAAAGAATAAAATTGAGGTCTGGAAAAGTTAAATGACTTACAAAGTTCATATAGTAGGAGTTCAAATCTAGACCTTTTGGCTCCAGTGTCCTTCTCTGCCCAATACACCATAGTGAATTAACTGAAAACAGTTTGCTAAACTAAACTGAATCACTATTTCATATTCCACCTTTAATTTTCCATAAGCAGAAAGAAGTTTTGAATCTTTTGATATTGAAAAAGTATTGATAAAGTACAATATAAGATACCCTAAAGCTAGGGCATGGTTCCCTATGGAAACTACTCTGGCCGGTATTCAAAAGGTGCTATGAAACTACAACCCAGGCCAGGAAGTCTGTATTAATTTGCTAGGGCTACTGAAACAAAAGTACCACAAACTGGGTGGCTTAAACAACAGAAATGTATTGTCTCTCAGTTCTGGAAGTTAGAATTCTGAAATCAAGATGTCAGCAGGGTTGCTTCCTTCTGAGGACTATTTGGGAAAATCTGTTCCACGTCTCTCAGCTTCTGGTAATTTCCTGGCAATCTTTAGTATTCCTTGACTTACAGATCTCTACCTTCATCTTCACATGGTGCTCCCCAATGTGCATATCTGTGTCCAAATTTCCCCTTTTTATAAGGACACTAGTCATATTGGATTACAGCTTGGCCTTACCCTAATATGACCTCATCTTAACTAATTACACCTGAATTAACCATATTTCCAAAAAAGGTCACATTCTTAGGTAAAGGGGGTTAGGACTTCAGCGTATAAATTTGTGTAGGACAAAATTTAACCCATAACACAGTTTTAACTAGAAAGCCAAGAATATGCTCCAGGAGACCAATCAAGAACTCTTAAATTGTTTACAACTTTGAGTGAGTGTGTGCTTATGTGACCCTGTGAGTGTGTGAGTACTACATATATGTGGGTCACGGTGTGTTCAGAGAGAGTACACAGATTTCATCAGATTCTTACAGGAATACATGATTTTCAATGAAAAGGAAAGAATCATTGGCCTAAGCAAAAGATCATTGGATTGAGGGTTTATAATGTTCTAGGACTCCCCTCATCTTTAACTGGTGAGATAAGAGCATTCATTACCTTCTAGAACTGGATCTAAGTACATATCATCACACTTTGGTAAGCAGCAGAAATACTTGTGCTTCCCATTTTTCCACACAAAATATTAAAAAGACAATTAGAAAAACAATTAAAAAGTCCTTTAATCAAAGGACTAGATTTAATAAAATTATTTTTTTTTATTTATTTATTTTTTGCAGTACACGGGCCTCTCACTGTTGTGGCCTCTCCCATTGCGGAGCACAGGCTCCGGACGCGCAGGCTCAGCGGCCATGGCTCATGGGCCTAGCCGCCCCGCGGCATGTGGGATCTTCCCGGACCAGGGCACGAACCCGTGTCCCCTGCATTGGCAGGCGGACTCTCAACCACTGCACCACCAGGAAAGCCCTAAAATTAATTTTTATTGCTTCAACTAAGAGATATTACGTGAAACTGAGTAGGTTTTTTTTGTTTGTTTTGGTTTTTTTTAACTGCAAGCTCTCAATGAAGATTACAATGAAACTAGTATAGTTTGGTGCCACCACCTTGAGGTGTGCTAAGGAGCCAGCACTTTTACCCCCAATTGCTTTTACACAATCAGTGCAAATATCAACATAGTGAAAAAAGCAAATAACATCCTAGAATTACGAAGAAAATATGTTTGACCTTGCAGATCCTCTGAAAGGGTCTTAAGGACTCTCCAGGGGTCCTGATATGAGGCTTTAAAGACTTAAATTAATTCTAAACGTCTGCTAAACCCCTCTGACACAATAAATACATAAATTACTGTGTAAAAGTCTCTTCTACCTCCCATTCCCACCTCATTCCCTTTCCCACCCGCTCCTCTTGAGTCTCAGAGAAGGCTGGGGTCTCAACCAACTAAATGTCTGGCTGTAATCCAACATTAGCTTAATGAAGTCCTGGCAACTTTTAGGCATTACAGACTTGCCCTAAAAGAGAGGAACCATAGGCAAAATTGTGCTAACAACAGAGCTCTTTATAAAAAAGCACTGTTGAATCCTTTCTGCTGCATGTTCATTTTAAGCAACCACTCTAATTTCTAACATTTTACTGCATCGTAATTACTAACAATCCTAAAAGAAAAATGTAGTCTTAAAATCATTCAGCAACAAAAACTAAATTATATTTATACATTAAGAAGCTGTGTTAATAATATGTTGAGACTTGTTGCTTGCTGTTACATGATTCCTTAATCTGGCACTTCAACAAATTTTTGTACCACTATATGTGTTAAAGATTAACATTTGGCTTACCTTTTTGCTTTAAAAATAAAACGCTTAAAATACTGCTCATCAACTTAAAATGTTACATAATGAAGATTTATCATCTTATTGACTTACACCAATGAAAACACTGACTAAATACACATATATTTTAAGGATTAGCAACCTATATAGAAGATGAAGCCATTTTCGCTGGCATGCAACACTTGAGTAAAAACTTGAAGTGGCCTCACTGAAAGATATCTCCAAAATTCATTAACAAAACAAAATCACTTCTATCTACTCTCATTTCAGAATAACTTTCCCTTGAAATGCTTCTACAAAATTCTTACTACACTGTAACTGTATCAGCTACCAGGAAAGTCTGTACCCACTATAGTAAAAAAATCTACAACTGATAAAAACAAAACTCTCTAATTCACTTTTAGAACCATATTCCAATCATAAAGTTGGATGCCACCACATGCCATCCAACTTTGTGATTACCTAACGGGGGAGATGAGATGTGAGATACTGTTGGCAATCTTCACTAGTTCCCCTTCACTCACTACTTTGAGTGGGTGGCAAGCAAACAAAAGACATCGGCATACTCGACAGGCTGAGTGACATGTAACTGAAAGAAAGCTACCAACCTTTGCCTGGCTTAGATAATAAGAATGTTATAAAATGTTCATTTCATTGTATGCCCTTTCATATAACTTCCAATTTTTTGGTTATGGCATGTATTATTTTGGACTAGTTTTACTTTTTTAAGTTACTAGTTTAAAACTATTTTATCTAAATCAAGCATAATTTAGGAGAGTTGAAAATTCAGTATTAGAATTAGAGATTATAGAAGTCGAATTAATTTAAATTAAAAAGTTTGATTTACACGAATAATAGAACATAAAAAACTAATCAAAAATAAGTTTCACAAATAGTAGCTAAATTAATAAGAGAATTTCTAGTGATAAAGCTAAAGACTTTTAAAACTATGCACTATTCAGCTAATTTATTTTTAGACCTGAACATAAGCACTGTTTGTTATAAAAACAAACTTTAAAATTCTCATTACATACAATATAACCATTATGTTCATAAACCATGGAAAGACAGCGAAGTATGTTATTATTATTATATTCTACTAAAATGTAAGATCATTTCCTGTTAGTACTCTATAAAGAAAACTTACTTTTCAGTCAAGGAACAGTTAAAATCTGTCTTTATATCATTTAATAGGAATCTAATTCTGCAGTCATAGAACACTACATTAAACATTAGCTAAAGTCACTGGGCAGTTGAGGAATGGCAGGATATTCTATATTCTATAGCTGCATAAAGTATCCTTTCAACCTGCCTAAGTAGGCAGAGAGTAGAAAGAACATTAGGAATACTTCAGGAAGAGCAGCCAGCTCAGCAGTTAAGAATGAAAAAAACTCACAAGGGAATGTCATCTCCCTAACTGTATATAAAATAGCACGAGAAAATACCTGATAGGAAAGAAAGTGCTGGGTTTTCTCCTTATTCTTTGCTCTTTATGCAAATGCTGATAGGACTATTCTAACTGTGCGATAGTCATGGTTACTAAATACTATTGTAACTATCAGCATCAATTTTTCCAACTAAATTAGTTGGTAATTTCAAAGTATACTCACAAACAAATATTGCACAGTAGTATTTTATTTTATTTATTTATTTTTTGCGGTACGCGGGCCTCTCACTGCTGTGGCCTCTCCCGTTGCGGAGCACAGGCTCCGGACGCGCAGGCTCAGCGGCCACGGCTCACGGGCCCAGCCGCTCCGCGGCACGTGGGATCCTCCCGGACCGGGGCACGAACCCGCGTCCCCTGCATCGGCAGGCGGACTCTCAACCATTGCGCCACCAGGGAAGCCCTCACAAACAAATAGAACCTCTATAGTACTATATAGGTCCTCAAGCCTTTGTATGAAATCTTTAAAGCCAAATGTGCTTTAAATTCTGAATTTTTCCAGGTTTTACAAAGTACCATGTGCATATGCCATGTTTGGGGGTTTTTTTTAATAATTTTTTTTTTTTTTTTTTTTTTTTTTTTTTTGGCTGCGTTGAGTCTTCGTTGCCGCGCGTGGGCTCTCTCTAGCTGCAGCGAGCGGAATCTACTCTTTGTTGTGGTGCACGGGCTTCTCATTGCAGTGGCTTCTCTTGTTGTGAAGCATGGGATCTAGGGGTGGAGGCTTCAGTAGTTGTGGCTTGTGGGCTCTAGAGTGCAGGCTCAGTAGTTGTGGCTCCCGGGCTCTAGAGTGCAGGCTCAGTAGCTGTGGCGCATGGGCTGTTTCTCCACGGAATGTGGGCTCTTCAGAGACCAGGGCTCGAACCCATGTCCCCTGCATTGGCAGGCGGATTCTCAACCACTGTGCCACCAAGGAAGCCCTATGCCATGTTTTACACAACATTCCCTGCAGATCTGTGGAAGCTCCCAGTAATTAAATCTATCAGTATTTCTTCAGCAAAAAGTATGAAGATTTACACTTAGATAAAATTGTAAATATTTTTATAGCTATTCAAATTTGTTTTGCCACCAAATGAGTATGCTGCAAGCTAACAAAACAGTTTTGATACTCAGTTTTTATTTTCAAAATTTCATACGAGATTGTAAAATAATAACTAACATTCAACTAGCATTTTCACATCTTTAACTGAATTAAATTCTAACACCTTAGGAACCGAGGCTTAACACAGTTAAGTGAACATCACACACATTTAATAAGAACCTAAAAGGCAGGTCTCCTTCATCACTCCAGAAATGTAAAACTAAATCCACTGACTAAAATGAAAACCCACCAGTCCACATTGACATAAACAAATGAATAAAATAAATAAGGAGAAAGGAATGTTCTTCCTTATGGTAGAATGACAATAAATGTAGAAGAAATATTAGGTTTAGAAAAAAATCACTTTCTCAAGGACCATCAATAAATGCTGAAACTAGTCTGTTGAGGAAAAAGGCTATTCACATAGTCTCAAATGTCTCTTCACAAGTTGCTTTTTAATTACAAAGGGGAAAACAGTAACTTTCTCTGGCAGATATCACCTTAACCAAGTGATAAAAGTTAACGTTAACAGTAATGAGGCAGTGACTTCCCTGGTGGCGAATTGGTTAAGAATCTGCCTGACAGTGCAGGGGACACGGGTTCGAGCCCTGGTCCGGGAAGATCCCACATACCACAGAGCAACTAAGCTGTGCGCCTAGAGCCAGTGCTCCACAAGAGAAGCCACTGCAATGAGAAGCCCACGCACCGCAACAAATAGTAGCCCTCGCTCGCTGCAACTAGAGAAAGCCCGCGCCCAGCAACTAAGACCCAATGCAGCCATAAATAAATAAATAAAATTTATAAAAAAAGAAAAAAAAAAAACAGTAATGAGTCAAATTGACATCATGTGTCCCCAACAGGATGGGCTAGGATAGCAGAACCCAAATTACTTCTGTAGCATTTCTGCTAAAAAATGATTACCCGACTCTAGTCATGAAGAAAACACTAGATAAATTCAAATTGAGGGATATTCTACAAAATAACTGACCTGTAGTCTTCAAAAATGTCAAGGTCATAAAAGACAAAGAAAGACTGAAGAGATTAAAGGAGTATAAATACACAAAACAACTAAATGTAATGCTTGATCCTGGATTTGTCTCCTGGACCAGAAAAATTTTCTCTTTGGCAATAATGGACATTATTAAAACAATTAATGATATTTGAAGGCCTCTAGATTAGAAAGAGGTATTGTACCAATGTTAATTTCCTGATTTTGATAATTGTATTGTGGTTATACAAGAAAATATCTTCATTTTTTAGGAAATACACTGACATACTTTGGGGTAAATGATCGTCATGTCTACAATTTACTCTCAAGTATTTCAGAACAAGACAATACGAACATATTGAGAAAATGATAAAGCAAATGTAGTAAAATATTAACACTTGGGGAAGCTAGGAATTCTTCCCCATACATACAGGAATTCATTGTATTATTCCTACAAATTTTTATAAGTCTTAAATAATTTCAAAATAAAAAGCTTAAAAAAAAATGTCATTGCCAACGTCACCAATAGCTACACCTAAAAGAGCAGTCCCCTCCACTAGTGCAGTGAGGCTCATTAGTCCAGAAACGCTTCATGTCAGCAGAATATCCAAGGAACCAGTGCACGGTAGGCTGAAGAAAAAAGGCATATCAGAGAGTATTACTGTTACGAGAGCAGGATACCTAGGGATACTTTCAAGCAACACTTCAAACTGCAGTAGTTAACTGATTATGGGAACTATGAGCAAAATAAAAAGGACTGGCTTGGTGGCAACTGAAAATGCAATAGCTTTCACTGAACACAGAAGTTTCGCTGGACAAACAGCAAGTTGCAAAAGAGAGTTCAAAATACCAATGGGGCTTCCCTGGTGGCGCAGTGGTTGAGAGTCTGCCTGCCGATGCAGGGGACACGGGTTCGTGCCCCGGGTCCGGGAAGATCCCACATGCCGCGGAGCAGCTGGGCCCGTGAGCCATGGCTGCTCAGCCCGCATGTCCAGAGCCTGTGCTCCACAATGGGAGAGGCCACAACAGTGAGAGGCCTGCGTACCGCAAAAAAAAAAAAAAAGCAATGATATGGCAAATGATTATAGCTGAAATCCTTTTGGTTTAGAACTTGGAAGGAGTCTGCTATCTTCTACTGAACTCTGCAGCTCTCTTCATCTAGGTACTGAGCCTACAGTGCACATGCTGTATGATATTGTCTTCAAACTTGAAGTCAAGTCAAAAGTCAAATTTATCAAACCGTGGGAACATCTCACCACTAGTAATTACTGAACCAAATAGGCATCAGGCCAAGTCCCTAAATGGAGCGTCTGTGCCCCCCTCAAGGAAGACACAAATAAACTACTACTCTTCTGGACTATTTGGAAGGCAGATGGCAAATAAGACTAAGAATTCTGAGGTTTATATATTATTTTCAGTATCAAAAAAATTACTAAACACCTTAAAAAGGAGAAAATTCTAATATATGCTACAATATGGATGATCCTTGAGAATATTATGCTAAGTGAAATAAACCAGTCACAAAAAGACAAATACTGTATGATTCCACTTGTATATGGGACTTAGAGTAGTCAAAATCATAGAGACAGAGAGTGAAATGGTGGTTGCCAGGGACCAGGGAGAGGGGAGTTATTGTTTAATGGGCATAGAGTACAGTTGGTTTCAGTTTTACTGGACGGAAGGAGTTATGGAGATGAATGGTGGTGATAGCTGCACAACATTCTGAATATATTTAATACACCTGAACTGTATACTTTAAAATGGTTAAGACGGTAAATTTTATGTTATATGTATTTTACCACAATAAAAAGAATTGGTGGGCTTCCCTGGTGGTGCAGTGGTTAAGAATCTACCTGCCAATGCAAGGGACATGGGTTCGATCCCTGGTTGGAGAATTGGGATTCCCACAAGACACACAGCATGGCCAAAAATATAAATAAACAAACAATTCATTTTGATCCTCTTAAATTTGATTTTGACTTTAAAATGTGTGTTTAAAAAAATAATAATAATAAAATGTGTTTATTTGTGTGGTTTTTTTTTTTTTTTTTTTTGAGAGACCATTTCAAATCTAAAGGATAGAAATTATCTCAGAGGGACTTCTCTGGTGATCCAGTGATAAAGAATCCATCTTCCAATGCAGGAGATGCGAGTCTGATACCTGCTCGGGGAACTAAGATCCCACGTGTTGCGGGGCAACTAAGCCTGCACACCCCAACTACTGAGTTTACGCGCCTCAGCTGGAGAGCCCACACGTGCAAACTACAGAGCCTATGCGCTCTGGAACCCGTACCACAACTAGAGAAGAGAAAACCGGCACGCCACAACTGGAGAGAAGCCCGCGTGCCGCAATGAAAAGCCCACGTGCCGCAACAAAGACCCGACGCAGCCAAATAAGTATTTTTTAAATATACAAAACAATATTAAAAAAAAGAAATTATCTCAGAGACCAATTAGCTTATGTCTGATCAAACTGTCCTAACAATGCCTCATGTTAATTGTAGAAGATGTCTATTCGGGTATCCATACCTGTCAGAAATAAACTAAGAAAGAGGTTTTTTTTTTTTCAAAGTACTTTTTTCTGAACACTTTCTTTTTAAATACTGTAATGCTAATAGCCTAACTCCAGAAAAGATTACTGTTTCATTTAGAAATTATCAAAAGAAAGGAAGAAAGTTAATGCTAACTAAAGATATGACATACGGACTTCCCTGGTGGTGCAGTGGTTAAGAATCCGCCTGCCAATGCAGGGGACACGGGTTTGAGCCCTGGTCCGGAAAGATCCCACATGCCACGGAGCAGCTAAGCCCATGTGTCACAACTACTGAGCCTGTGCTCTAGAGCCTGAGAGCCACAACTACTGAGCCTGCGTGCCTAGAGCCCGTGCTCCGCAACAAGAGAAGCCATCGCAGTGAGAAGCCCACGCACCGCAGGGAAAGAGTAGCTCCCGCTCGCCGCAACTAGAGAAAGCCCACGCGCAGCAATCAGGACCCAATGCAGCCATAAATAAACAAATTAATAATAATTAAAGAGAGGGTAGGAGGGAGATGCAAGAGGGAGGGGATATGGGTTTATATGTATACGTATAGCTGATTCATTTTGTTATACAGCAGAAACTAACATAATATTGTAAAGTAATTATACTCCAATAAAGATGTTAAAAAAAAAGACTTCAATATCGATAAAGAGATGTTTTGTTTGACTGAAAAAATAAAAAAAAAAAAAGATCTAACATAGTACTAATTTTGTAGGAAATTATTAACATAAATAAGAAAACGGGGGCTTCCCTGGTGGCGCAGTGGTTGAGAGTCCGCCTGCCGATGCAGGGGACACGGGTTTGTGCCCCGGTCTGGGAAGACCCCACATGCCGCAGAGCAGCTGGGCCCGTGAGCCATGGCCACTGAGCCTGCGCGTCCGGAGCCTGTGCTCCACAACGGGAGAGGCCACAACACTGAGA
>RJWK010016362.1:10592-35513 GCA_004363435.1 Platanista minor | reverse complement strand
CGCGGAGCGGCTGGGCCCGTGAGCCATGGCCTCTGAGCCTGTGTGTCCAGAGCCTGTGCTCCGCAACGGGAGAGGCCACAACAGTGAGAGGCCCGCGTACCGCAAATAAATAAATAAATAAATAATGTGTGTGTATATATATATATATATATATATATCCCTCAAAAATTTTTTTTGGATTTTATCTATCTATATCTATCATCTATCTATCTATTGATCTATCTATCTATTAACTATCTCTCTCTCTCTCTATCATCTATCTATCTATTGATCTATCTATTAACTATCTCTCTCTCTCTCTATCTATCATCTATCTATCTTTTGGGCCACATGGCTTGTAGGATCTTAGCTCCCCGACCCTGAATCAAACCCAGGCCCTCAGCAGTGAAAGCACAGAGTCCTAACCACTGGACCACCAGGGAATCTCCCTCCCTCCAAATTTTATGTCCATGTCCTAAACCCTGGAACCTGAGAATGTGACTTTATTTGGAAAAAGGGTTCTTGTAGATGTAATTATAGATCTTGTGATGAGATCATTCTGCATTATCTGGGTGGGCCCTAAATCCAATGACACATGATCCAGAACAAGTATCCTTACAAGAGACACAGGAGAGAAACACAGGAGGAGAAGCCTCGCGGAGGTGGAAGCAGAGAGGAGAGTGATGCAGCCCAAGCACAGGGACGTGACAACCAACAGAGGCTGGAAGAGGTGGAAGGGTCCTCCCCCAGAGCCCCTGGAGGGAGCACTACCCCGAGGACACCTTGATTTTGGACTTTTGGCCTCCAGGACTGTGAGAGACTAAATAGAAGTCGTTTTAAATCACCAAGTTTGTGGAATTTGTTACAGTAGCCATAGGAAACTCATACAACGTAGCAAATTTAAAAGAGAGATTTATATATATATATATATATATACAATATCAATATATAATATCCATATGTTTAATATCTAAATATAGATATTATATAATATATAACTAGCAGATTTACATATATAATACATATATGTTATAATCTATATATTTCTATGTATCTGTAGATATATCTTTTGTAATATAGATATAATATCTGGTGGTATCTTTTAAATTTACTATGAAAGGATCATGTTAACTATATATACTATTCTTTTTTTTTTGATGAACGTAATAAAGCTTTTTTTTTTTCCACATCTTTATTGGAGTATAATTGCTTTACAATGTTGTGTTAGTTTCTGCTGTACAACAAAGTGAATCAGCTATACATATACATATATCCCCATATCCCCTCCTACTTGAGCCTCCCTCCTACCTTCCCTATCCCACCCCTCTAGGCGATCACAAAGCACCGAGCTGATCTCCCTGTGCTATGTAGCTGCTTCTCCCTAGCTATCTATTTTACATTTGGTAGTGTATATATGTCAATGCTACTCTCTTCGTCCCAGCTTACCCTTCTCCCGCTGTGTCCTCAAGTCCGTTCTCTACGTCTGCATCTCTATTCCTGCCCTGCCACTAGGTTCATCAGTACCTTTTTTTTTTTAGATTCCATATATATGCGTTAGCATACAGTATTTGTTTTTCTCTTTCTGACTTACTTCACTCTGTGTGACAGACTCTAAGTCCATCCACCTCAATACAGATAACTCAATTTCGTTTCGTTTTATGGCTAATATTCCATTGTATATATGTGCCACATCTTTTTTATCCATTCATCTGCCGATGGACATTTAGGTTGTTTCCATGTCCTGGCTATTGTAAATAGTGGTGCAATGAACATTGGGGTCCATGTGTCCTTTTGAATTATGGTTTTCTCAGGGTATATGCCCAGTAGTGGGATTGCTGGGTCATATGGTAGATCTATTTTTAGTTTTTTTAATGAACCTCCAAACCGTTCTCCATAATGGCTGTAACAATTTACATTCCCACCAACAGTGCAGGAGGGTTCCCTTTTCTCCACACCCTCTCCAGCATTATATATACTCTTCTTAACAAAAACTCTTTCATTCCCTTTAACAGATGCATATTATTTCATCATGTGGTTAAAGAAAATTTCTTTATCTCGTCACCTGTCGAAGGATGCTCTGGTTGGCTGCATCTTTTGTCGTTGTTATTTTGCAGTTCCACTGAGTGCTGCAGTGAATATCTACACACACACACACACACACACACACACACACACCACACACACACACACACACACACACACAGAGTGGTGATGTTTCTAAAGGATGTCATCAGGATAAATTATAAGCAGTGGAATCGCTGGGTTGATGAGTACGACTTTAAATTTTCATCAGGCAGTTATTGCCAAATGCCCTCCAGAAAGTTTATAACAAATTGCATGTTCACTGACAATGCAACAGAGTGTGGGGAACTTTCAAAAATTATGGATCTCAGACACTGTAATGGGGCTATTCTGATCCAGGGGCCTGGGGTGCTGCCCGGGAACCTGTACTTTGAAGAGCTCCCAGGGGATTGGGCTATAGCCCAGGGCTGAGAACTTCAGGAGGCTCCAAACTCCGAGGTCCCCTCTGGTTCTCTGATGCACCCAGTGATGCTTCTGTCTGGGGAAGCAGAGGTTCCGAGCCTGGCCTCACAGAGCAATCGTCTGGGGAGCTGTAAAACGAGTCCCTGTGGGTGGGTCATGGCCTCTGGGTTTCTCGAACTTTCCAGGTGATTCTGAAGAGCCCCCGGGCTTGAGAAACAGTGTGCTGGACTCCTCTGCTCCCCTTTTCTCCTCTTTTTACCCCGTCCTGCCACAACAGGAGAACTGAAATCAAATTAAACTACAGCTGAGAGAGGGACAAAGTGCATCTGCACCAAGCAACTTCAAGAGTGCGCTCTCTGGAGGAGAACAAACCCAAATCCATAAGAAAATACATTCTATTTACTCACTAAAAATTCATCTCTCCTTATTCATCTCGGGCTAGTTGCTGGGAGTGGGGGGAGGGCAGCGTGTGTGTGTGGGGGGGTGGGCAGTGGGAGGAGTATACAAGAATATGGCAAAGTTTCCAAAGAACATTGTTCTTTAAAAAATAATTAAAACCCTCTTAATTTGTGAGGTAAATTACCTAGAGTTTATTATGGGCCGAGGACTTCCTTTCCCTGATAGGTTCAGACAAAACAAAAATAGCTGTTCCAGAAACATCCTGCCCAATACATCAGCTAGAACATCTGTGGGTGGACTTGAAGATGAGTCCACATGGGGTGCAGGATTAAGGCTGGAGTAGACAGCCCTCTGGCCCCTGGCCTGGCCATCCTGTCTGCTGTTAACTCCCCTGGGGAGGAGGGGAAAGGACCCGTCCTTCCTGGTGTGTCAGCCAACCTGGAGAGAATCTGTCTTCCTCTTGTGAGATGCCAGAGGTGTGCTGGGGGGCTGTCCTTTTAAGATTTGAGCTGCTGGGGAGACCTGAAATGGATTGGGTTGGGCTTCATCTCACGGAAAGGACATTACAGCTTGACCTCTATTTAGTATAAAATGTGGAGGAGGAGGCTGCGTGGCAATGTGGATGAGTTGGTCTTTGGGACAGGCAGGCATGGAGGCCCTGATGTACCTACTGTCCACTGCTGTGACATCTCGAGCAAGCTACAGAAACTCTTAAAGGCTCAGTTTTTTCACCTGTAAAGATGGGGATGAGGACTAATACCGACTCACAATGATTGAGGGCTGACTGTGTGCCAGGTGGTGTTTAGGCCTTTTCATACCTCATCTCAGATAGTTTTCACAACAACCTTGGGGCTGGGGCGGGGGGCTAGGAGGGAAGGCATGAAGAAGTTAAGTGGCTGGAAAAGTCACACAGTTAGCCAAGGGTGGAGCCATGAGTCAGATCTGTTACAGGCTGAATTATGTCCCCCTAAAAATATTCGTACATTAACGCTGGAACCCTCAGTATGTCAGAATGTGATCGTTTTTGGAGAAAGTGTCTTTAAAGAGATAATTCAGTTAAAATGAGGTCATTAAGGTGAGCCTTAATCCAGTATGGCTGCTGTCCAAGGAGTGAAGACAGCCACCTTCAAGGCATGGAGAAAGGCCTGGAATAGGTCACTCTCTCATGGCTCTCAGAAGAAACCGACCCTGCCGATACCTTGATCTTGGACTTCCAGACTGCAGAACCGTGAGACATAAGTTTCTGTTGTTTAAGCTGCCTGGTCTCTGGCGCTGGGTTACAGCAGCCCTAGGAAACTCACACGTTGCCCCAGCAGACCCGTTGCGCAGTCTGAATATTCCCCTACTGTCCCAGGTGGTTGCTTTGCTCCTGCCTCATATTTGGGTTGTGGTGAGGGTGAGGCTCAAATGAGACAATGCAGATACACATCTGGCCCCTGGTACATACTCAGTAAACGCCAGCAATTGCTACCGGAATTATTGCCAGTGTTGTCATATTTCGGGCCCTGTGGAAAGATAGCGGGGTGGTGCCTTCCCTTGTTCCATCCTACCTCAAGCCAGGGCTGTCTTTTCCCAAAGCAGCCCAGAGAGTCTTTGATTCATTCTTTTTTTTTTTTAATTATATTTTATTCTTGGCTGCGTTGGGTCTTCGTTGCTGCGCGCAGGCTTTCTCTAGTTGCGGCGAGTGGGGGCTACTCTTCGTTGCGGTGCGCGGGCTTCTCATGGTGGTACCTTCTCTTGTTGCGGAGCATGGGCTCTAGGTGCATGGGCTCAGTAGTTGTGGCGCACGGGCTTAGTTGCTCCACGGCATGTGGGATCTTCTGGACCAGGGCTCGCACCTGTGTCCCCTGCACTGGCGGGTGGATTCTTAACCACTGCGCCACCAGGGAAGCCCCTGATTCATTCTTCTTGCTCTTAGCTAGTGGAAGACCAATCAAGTTCAACGTGGCAAGAGAAAGCAGCTGGAGTCCGTTCCCATGTGTGTCCTGACAGCAGAAGACCCCGTGCAGGAAAAGCACATCTCCACTTGTTTGCCTTCACCTTTCCAAGGCAGCATGTTAGCTCAGTGTTTGAACCGAGGAGCTGAACCCAGCTCATCAAACAAGAAACCCAGAAAAGCCCTCATTGCTGGGGTGATGTGGGAGATTAGGGAGGAAGGAGGCCATGGCTAAACTCAGATAGTCCAGTTCCTCGCTTTCTACGAACTGTTGGCCTTGGTTGTGAGGATCTAGAGATGGAGGTTTGGGGAGGGAAGACTTGACCCAGGGAGGTCCATCACCGGCAAGGAGGGAGAGAGCAGGCAGAGAACAGTCAGGGAGTCTGGCTGCTTAACTTACTCCTTGAACAGGCAGGTGCGACTTTTTGAAAGTCCAATTACAGGCAAATCACAGGGCTTAACTTTTCAAAGAACAGGGGGTTAAGCCACAATTATGGTTGAATGCACCGTATTGATTGCCCTTATTTAGAGAGGTTTGCCGGTCCTGAGAGAATGAAGACGGTCAGCTGAGGGGAGAGGCTATGGCTTCGTGCCTCTGGCCACAGTTCCAGCCACTGCGTCTCAGTGACAAGATATTAACAAATTGCTATCTAACAACTAAAGCCGTGTATACAAGCTGTGCTACGAGATAAGTCAGTGTAATTAGGGCGGGATCAAAAGATGCTTCTAGTAGAGAGAAGGGCAGAGGCCACTGACAGGAATGCCTGTAGAAGGTAAAATTCCAGCTGGAATGTGTGTGTGTCATCATGATCTCAATCTTCCTCTAGCTCCTGTTTCCACTGTGGTGGGGAATGTCACAAGTTGGGTTTAGGGGATTATATTACGGGAACGGAAATGAAAAGACAGTAGGTGCTGTGTCAGATGTTGGGACAGGGATGGTTAGACGGGGGTACACTTGAGAGGATGCCAGGACCCCCTAAATGCTGTCTGTGGCCACAATGACAAGACCCTTTCAATGAGGTTCTCCTGAGAAGTGAGTGTGGAAAAGAAGCAAAGCAAGTCTAAGTCGCTTTAATATATTAATAGCTTTAGGTATTGATCCAGAGCCTGCTGGCCAGGCGCATGGCTCTGATTCCCGTTGCACGTGGGCAGAAGGACCTCAGAACAGAGCAGTCTCCCGGGAGGTCAGATGGCGGGAGGAGGAGGAGGACAGGGGGAAAAGAGGAGGAGTGAGGCAAAGGCTCGGCCCTGTCCACTCCAGGTGTGGCCCCCTCCAGGTGTCCTCACACACGACCAGCCCACTCAGTGCTCCAACTTCCTAGAAAGGCACCGGGAGAAAGAGGTGAAGAGAGGCCAGCAGGGCCCACAGAGAAAGTGCTCATGGTACCCAGGTAGGAGTGAGTGGCTACATCCCCTGCAAAGCCTCCAGTGTGATGCTGGTACACGGTCCAGTTCTGCTAGTGGACCAGACAGGGGATACTGGGTAGGATGTATCCAGGATGTCCCTGTTCTTTGCTGGACTGAGGGTTCAAGAGTGTGCTTCTGGAAGGAATGGGTGAGTCTGACTGCACATGCAAAGCAAGTTTCATTAACCACATGTCTACTGCTGGTTAGCCTCTTTAGGCAGAGCTACAATGTCAAGGTCACCTGGCTTAGACCTGTGGGTTAGTTACCTTCACTTTGCTTCCATGATCGCAGGGTACTAATGGTACCCAGCCCAGCTGCTGCCCCACAAATGTTTGTGGGGAAAAGGGGATGGGGGGAGTGTGGATGATTTGACACAAAGTCATGGCTCTACCTAAGTGCTAAAGACCATGCAGTGTGGTGCAGTGAACAAGCACTAGACTCAGAACCAGAAAGAACAGGGTTCAGTCCTGGCATGGTGGTTTGCTTCTTATTTGTGTGTGTTCTGAGGTAGGTCCCTCTAGGTCTCCGTGTCATGATTTCTTCATCTAGGGCAGAGATGATTTTGTAAATAAAGTTTGTTAAATGCGGCGGTGCCCATGTGTTTACATCCTGCCTCTGGCTGCTTTCACTGCAATGGCAGAGTTGAGACCACAAAGCCCACAAGCCTAAAGTAAGTGCTCTCTGGACTTTTACAGAAAGCCTGTCGACCCCCGATGTACAGCATGGAGATGACGGAATTCTTGACCAGACAGGCTAATGGTGAGGATCATGTAAAATAATCTTTCCTTGGTGGACACTACGAGGCATACAATAAATGTTACTCTCTATAACTAGGATGAATAATATGTTTTTGGAATCTGTCTCATCTGTGAGGGTGGAAGCAAGGCAGAATTCTGAGTAGTGGTGCAAATGGTGTGATTTGAGGGGCACAAAGAAACCTTCTGGGGGTGATTCAAATCGCCTACCCTGAGCACAGGCACACTGACTCAGTTTCAGCCACGAAGAGTTAAGCTTTAATTTTAAGCCTTCATCATCCAGGTTGATTATGGATTGAAAAGATTTGGAAAACAAGCCCTCTGGGAAAGGCAACACATCCAGGTGTTACCACTTACCATCACTTGTGTATGAACTCATTAATTAGATGGCTTTTCTTAATGATGCTGGTTGAGATTGGTGCAAGGAAAGAATGGGAGTTTACGGAGATGTTTGTGGAAATTCTTAGGCAGTTTCTTGCAAGCCAGGGAGAAGTGCTTACCCGAAAGCAAAAACAAAGGATCCAGGGCTTAGAACTGGGTGCCCCTGGAAGAGGGAGGATTCAGATAAAGGAGGAGGGCTTCCCTGGTGGCGCAGTGGTTGAGAGTCCGCCTGCCGATGCAGGGGACGCGGGTTCGTGCCCTGGTCCGGGAAGATCCCACATGCCGCGGAGCGGCTGGGCCCGTGAGCCATGGCCGCTGAGCCTGCGCGTCCGGAGCCTGTGCTCCGCAACGGGAGAGGCCACAACGGTGAGAGGCCCGCGTACCGCCAAAAAAAAAAAGATAAAGGATGGGGGCTTCCCTGGTGGCGCAGTGGTTAAGAATCCGCCTGCCAACGCAGGGGACATGGGTTCGAGCCCTGGTCCAGGAAGATCCCACATGCTGCAGGGCAACTAAGCCCGTGAGCCACAACTACTGAGGCTGCACTCTAGAGCCCAAGAGCCACAACTACTGAGCCCGTGCCACAACTACGGAAGCCTGCGCACCTAGAGCCCGTGTTCCGCAACGAGAGAAGCCACAGCAATGAGAAGCCCGCACCGCAATGAAGAGTAGCCCCTGCTCCCCGCAACTAGAGAAAGCCTGTGCACAGCAATGAAGACCCAACATAGGCAAAAATAAATAAAAATAAAATTTATTTTAAAAAAAAGATAGGGCTTCCCTGGTGGCGCAGTGGTTGAGAGTCCGCCTGTCGATGCAGGGGACGTGGGTTCGTGACCCTGTCCAGGAGGATCCCACGTGCCGTGGAGCGGCTGGGCCCGTGAGCCATGGCCGCTGAGCCTGCGCGTCCGGAGCCTGTGCTCCGCAACGAGAGAGGCCACAACAGTGAGAGGCCCAAGTACCGCAAAAAAAAAAAAAAAAACCATAAAAGAGGCGAGTGGGCAGTGAAAACCCTCTCAGACCTGTTTGCTTCTCTGGACATTCTTTATGCCTGATGTGTCTTCAGCACAGGATCCACTTACTGTTTATTCACTATGACAAAGGTTGTATTGTTTCTTCATACTTTTTCAGTGGGGGAACAAACCAAAAAGCTGTCTGCTAGAGAGTATAAATGGATTCTTGAAAATTCACAGTCTCCTTTTCTGAAACTCACACACGCTGAAGGTTTGATTTTTGGATTAGGACCATAGACTAAAGAGTTCAGGAAGAGAGAAGATTCCCTTCCTCGTCTTCCTAAAGGACATCTATTTTTAATTCTCCCTCAAAGGTTAGCCTCTTTGTCAACAGCAATGCCTTGTCAATTCTTTCCTCCTATAGGGATTTCATCAATTGCGAGTGGAAAAATTCCGGGTTGACAGAGTGGAAAAGTAGATGTGTGCTGAAATTACAATTGGCGTATGTCTGAAATATTTGGGGGCTGGTTACTGTGCGTCCCCCGCACCAGGCGGCTGGAGAGTAATTCATACGTCAAGCCAAGCGGCCCACGGATGACAAAACAGCCACAAGGCCTAAAGGTTAGAGTGACGGATTCTTAAGACACTTCTACTTAGGCACAGAGCACCTAGTGCGGAGCGTTAACGAGTCCCAGAACGGTGTTGCAGAACAAATGAAGAAAGCAATGAATTGACTTTGCAGTCGTGCTCCTGGAAGGTAGGGAAACAGCCATGAGCTTAGATCTGCCCTCTGAGAAACGCCAGGAGAGAATAGCTTTTCATTCTGCAGTGTCTTGGTTTCCTGCAGTGTCTTGGTTTATTCTCTTACAGCTCTGGAGGCTAGAAGTCTAAAATCAAGCTGTCAGCAGGGCTAAGTTCCTTCTAAAGGCTCCATTTCCTTGCCTTTTGTGCTTCTACAGGCTGCCTGCATTCTTTGGTTCATGGTCCCCTTCCTCCACTTTCTGAGGAAGCAACAGCGGGTCAAACTCTTACATGGTATCCCTCTGACCTCCTTTTCTGTCTCCATCTGATAAGATCTTTGTGATGACCCAGCCTCTGGATAACCCAGGATGATCTCCCTATCTTAAAGGCAGCTGTTAGAAACCTGACTTATCCCTTGCCATGTACCATAACATATTCATGGACTCTAAGGATTAGGTCGTGGACATCTTTGGGGGCCATTATGTTCCCTACCACTTGCAGGAAGGGAGCTAATATTCATGCTGGGGAAGTGAGGCTGAGCGTTGACTAATTCTACTGAAGATACAGGGACGAAGGCAGTGTGATGGAGATACAGAGCACCCAGAATTCTTCAGAAAAAGAAACAAAGCAGCTACACCGTTGGATGAACCACAGTTGGCAAAGTGCTGATGAAGGTGTCTTACCTAGTGGTGGAAAGACAATAGTGGGGTAACTGGAACTGTTTCTATCAACAGCTGATGCATGATACTAATTCAGAAAAATGGCCAGTCTGTGGATGAGTATCTTCACCCCAAGAGATCTTAGCAGGTTGAACTGATTGGCTTATATCAACTAATCAAAATTTGACAGTACAAACAGATGTACGATGCTGTACTTAGGTGAAAAATAAGCAGCTGTTCGAACACAGGAAAGAGAAGAGTGTCTTGGTGGGATGGTAGGGTTTTAGCGACGACCAGCTTAATGTGAAAGAATAATAATAGTTAATGGGAAAAACCTGAAAAAGCAAAGTCAAACTCTGGGTGCTTTAGGAGAAGTAGGGTCCCAGATGAAGGACAGGGCAGATGTTTTTGAGACATCTGGTCCAGTTCTGGAGTCCACTTTCAGGAGGGCACTGGCAAGTTTTGTGTCCACAGGGAGGAACTAGAGTGATGACAAACCTGAGAAACATCACATCCAGGAAACTGGAGATGAATATATAAACCCAGCTCATGGCGTGGACTGCAAGTGGGGTTACTCAGACGGGGGGCTGCTGAGAGTTCCAGATGGTGACCCCACCTGGCACAATCTTCCAAGGCCTGTTTCAGAAACTTTTACCAGTTGAACTATACTATTCATATCTATTTACCCACCTCTGACCTCCCACCTTACTTACAGGAGCGTATTCCTCTGCTCCATTGATACTGGGTTTGGCTGTGTAAATTGCTCGGAACTTATGCTGGAAGAAGTCTACTATGCAGGGAGGGTCAGAGGAGATTCCATCTCAATCCTGCAGGTCCTTTAGACATTGGAAATTTGGCAAACTTTGTGCTCCCAACACTGTATCTATGAAGGCAGTTTAACTAATAGACAGGGCCAAGGGCAACCCAACAGTGAGTCAGCTGGCAAATGCTGGGTTTGGATAGAGCTTATTTCATTCAGAGATAGCCATAAAAAAGAAAAAAGAAAAAAAAAACCAAAAAAGTAACCCACATAGGAGAACTGAAAAGAAAAATACTAGGAAAAGGGAGGGAGGTAATGCTGAAGACTTAGGGAAAAGGATTGCACGAGAAAGTGACTCAGCATCAGCGCCAGAAGAAAATTCTTTGATACATTGATTGGGACGTAAATCGAGATTTTAATGAAATAGGTAATCCATATCCATAAGACTGAGAGGAAAAAAACACATCAAGACCTAAAAGTGAATTGCTGAAACATAGAACAACTAAGAGGATGCCAAACACAAAAACAAAATGAAAATTTGTTTTGAAAGCAGCAAAGAGCAGAATTGACAATGCAGAAACAGATTAGTAATGATAAAGGTAAATTTTAATGGTTTTACCAGAAAGAGATAAAAATGTTGAAGAGAAAATTATCGATGTGTAGGACATAGAACAGAGAAACAGAGATTCAACAGAAAAGTTATAGTTAACTGGGGGGATGGGAATATTCCTGAATTGCTTTCTCAGTAACAAATATTACTGACCTCTAGTGGGAATAATTTAAGGTCAAATACCCAGTTCCTGGTGCCCTGGAGGTCTCCATCTCTAAGGTGCCTGTGTGTTTTCACTTCAGAAGCTTCAACTCCTTACTGAAAAGCCTCAAGAGGAGGAGATAAGGGTGGGCTTTCTTGTCTTATTTGTGTTTATTGGTGCCAGCCTTTTGGGTGGGTATCTTGCTTAGGAATTTATGGCCAGAGAGCCATAGTTTCTGAGATCTAAGGGGAGGAGTGTGTTCCGTAACAGGCAGTGTCCTGTAGGGTGGGTTACACGGATGTTATAAAGGACAAACGTTGAGCCTCAGGTCCTAAGAGGTCCAAAGTGTTAACTGGAGACACTTCCACTGCTGGTATTCACTGTGATCACAAGTCAACTGAGCCTGTAGTCTGCACATAGTTAGAAGCTGCTTGACTCTTTTCTGCTGCTGGTCCTTAGACCTGGAGCAGTAACAGGAGGTGGGCAGCAGAGCGAGGTGGCTTGAGCTGAAGGTCCCCAGTTCACCAGGGAGCCAGCTCCTCAGCTTGGGAGTGTTGCTAACAATATTCTTGTGGGGAGAAAGCGTTCAGAGCCATTGGAAGAGACTGAGACACAAAGCAAAACACTTGAGTATATAAATGGAAAGGCAAGAGTCATAATGTGAGATCTATACTTAGCCATATTCCAGGGGATATTTGAATTGCAGCAATAGAGACAAAATCTCAGAAGCATCCAAGCAGAAAAAAAATACATATTAACCACAAAGAAATAGAAAAATCAAACCAGGCTGGGCCTTCTCTGCAACACTAAATGCCAGAATCCAAGGAGGGAATGTACACAGCTCAAGAGGTCAGTGTTTGTGTTTCAGCTACTGCTGCTGCATAACAAATTGCCCCAAGGTGTGGTGGCTTAAAGCAACCATTTCCTTACATTCACAGATTCTGTGGTTTAGGAATTTGGAGATGGCACAGAAGGATGGCTTGTGTCTGTGACATTATTTTGGGGGTCTTGGCTGGAATGACTCAAATACTGGGTGTGACTCAAGGGCTGGGGCTGCCTAAGGTGTAAAGATGGTCATTCCATAGACCAAATACTTTGGTCTCCAAAGTATTGCTCTTTGGAGATTCTGCTTTATTGTTTCTTGAGGCAAGTTCTCTAGGAATTGATATTGGAAGCAGAGCCATTTAGAATCCCGAAGGGCACTTCTCCATCCCTAGTCACTGATTTCCTTTACAATGGTGTGAGTTCAGGTGATTTCTAATCTGCCTCCCTCTGGCTGCCTGGGGGGAACCCCTGGCTTTTTTTTTTTCCTGAGCAGAGATAACCACACCTTAATTTCCCTGGGTGTCAATGGCAATATAGTGTCTATGGGTGGTTTCTTGAACTTCCTCTATATTAAAGAAATTCTGGTTTATCTGTCACCACTGAGATAGACTAAGACAGTTATCATTTCCCAGGTTATCAGCAATCTTGCACTGGCACCTGGGATGCATACCCCATCCTCAGAAATGCACAGCGCTACCTGTCATTCCAGATGGGGCTGGAGCTTCGTTTCCATGGGTTGCTTGAGGATATTTTCCATGATGCCACTTAGTGAGTTGTATCATCAATTGGCAGACACTGAAGTGTGAACAATGGTGTGGACCTTCCAGTCTAAAACCAAAGTTGGGGAGGACCTGAAGATAACCCGCTTCATAGTCAGAAAGCCACAGAGGGTTTTGTTGTTCCTTCCTTGGCCTATTTCTACATGGTCTGCCATTTGCCTGATGTTTGCTCAGCACCTGGTAAGCAAAGAGTTTTCAGAAAAGGCAGAAAAGAAAATCAATATCTCTGCCCATTTAGACAGCCTCTCGCCATTCAGCTACATTCAGACAGTGCTGGGGAGGAACGCAGGAGAGCCATGCACTGTAGGGACCTACAGAATGCATTCAGTCAGTTCATCTAAGCGATCTACGCATTAGTTGCTAGCCTGGATTCAAGAGACTAGGATTTTATAAAACTGTGGCTCGAAGAAATTATACCATCTACCCGTGTTTCTCTCTTATAACGTGCCTCTCTGACTGATGAGAAGCAGCACCCTATCATCCTGCTATAAGCCAATCATTATAAACACCTCAACAAGAACTCCAGATGCAAAATACAATTACTAGATGTCTAGTCATTTCAGCAATCTTATAACATGGTGTCATTATTGTGGCAACTTTAAAGCATGTCTGTAAATTCTTCAATGGCCCTCTCATCAACAGGAAGGACCCATGTCCCTCTGAGTGGGCTCTGAGTGGGCTTGTGACCAATTCGACCAGTAGAACGTGGTAGAAGAGATGTTGTCTGACTTCCAGTACCAGGTCAGAAAGGCCACCTGGTCCTTTTGACCCAGGGAAGCCAGTTGCACGTAAGGAGGTCCAACCACCCTGGGAAGGTCGTGCGCGAGTCCTCGGGTCTGTAATCGTTTCACGTCTCTAGTTTGAGGGTGACTTATTACACAGCAATGTTAACTGGAACAATTATCCACCATTTTACGAGTGAAGAAATTGAGCCTCAGAAAGCTTCAAGAATTTGCCCCAAATCACACAATTTCAAAGTTGCCATTTTTTTTTTTTTTTGCCAGCTTTGTTCTAGTTTGAAACCAATGCCCTTGACTCCATACCATAATGCCTTTCTAATTAGCCAGGTAATTGCAGGGGGAACACAACACCACTGAGAATGTGTGAATAAAAGATGAAATCTCGCTATTTTATATGCTTCCCTGAAGATCCAGTTGGTGGTGAAGATCTACATCCCAGGCCCACGAGTGTGTGAATGAAAAGTCGTGGTCACAGGATCCTAGGTCTTCTCTCAGGGCAGAAGCCTTGGACGCCTTCTCCCAGGTGTTGTGCTCCACCCCACACTGGCGCTTTCCTGTTGACTCCACCAGCTGGACATTTACCATCAGCTTCTCTGCCAAAAAGTCAGCCATCCCCCTTTTTGGGGGCAAAGAACCAACCATCACTGACCACCGTGGCCCCAGACACATCCCCCCAGGAGTCATTTCATTTGATCTTAGTCACCACACTAAGAGAGAAGTACTGCCACCCACCTCCTGTGGATGCAGAAACCGGGGCTCAGAGAAATTAAGTGATTTGCTCAAGTTAATTGGTAAATTTTAACCCACAGTTTTCTGACTCATTGTAGTGTGCTCCTTCTCAATGTCCTCAAAATACTAAACATTAAAAAATGAATTCAGTTCAGTGCTCCTGTGGTACCTGGCCCTTCCCCATTCTGATGAGTCTGATGAGAAATAGTATTTCCACTTCAGGGGTGCCTGGTACCTTAAGGCAAAGCTATCTCCTACCTGAAAACTTTCTCTGGAAAAGCAAAGAGCGCCCTCACCACTCTCTTCCAAACCCCTAAACTTGAGAGTATGCCTGCGGGCAGAGAGATTTCAGGAACAGGTGACTTGAATTGGTAAGTAATCCTGACAGGCTGTGTTCCCTCAGGCAAGTGACTTAACCTCTCGGGTTTCCTTTTCATCAGGTTGTAAAGTGAGAGAGTGACCCAGATAAACTCGAACATGCTGTGAAATTCCTATGGATTCACAGCTATCTGGACTAGAAGGCATAAATATATGAAGTGACTTATAATGAAGAAACATATGGTAATAACAATGTGAGATTCTGTGAAATCAGTTGCATGCATACTGTCATGTTGATTCTATTTGCTTTTCCTTTTTGAACTTTTATTTTGAACTAATACAAAAAATTGGAAAAACAGAATAGAATTCCCACTTATTCTTCACTTAGACTTTCCAAATACTAATACTTACCACATTTGCTTTATCATTCTTTCTCTGTCACCACACACACACACACACACACACACACACACACAATTTTTTTTCTGAACCATTTGAGAGTAAGTTGTAAATAGTATGCCCCTTACATTTAAATATGTCAGTATGTGTTTCCTAAAAACAATTACATTTCAATTGTGAAAATCAGGAAATTAACATTGAAACACTACTATTATCTAATCTCCACACCTTATTCAAGTTTCATCAGTTATCCCACTAAGGTTCTTTATGGCAAAAGAAAAAAATGATTCAGATCCAATCCAGGATGATTTATATAAATTTCAAATGGGAAAATGCTGCCAACTTTCCATCTCTAGAGAAACCACAGCCAAATACAATACGAGGTGCGGTCCTCCTTGCAGGGCACTGGCTCAGAAGCCTATAAGCAAAGCCATCAACTGTGTATACAGTAAAATAAAGGCAGAGCTCACAGAACCAAGAGTCTGGAAGCCACAGTAGAAAACCGTTAACCTTTTAGCGGGTCAGCAGTGGTGAACGCTGCACACAGCTGTGTTTGTCTGTGTTCTCAGAATCCCTTAGAGCAGTGGTTCTTATATTTAGAAGCAGCATCAGAAGCCTCTGAAAGCTTGTTAAAACAAATTGCTGGTTCCCACCCCCAGAGTTACTGATTCTGTAGGTCTGGGGTGGGGCCTGAGAATCTGTATTTCTATCAAGTTCCCAGGTAATGCTGGTGTTGCTGATCCAGGGGACCACAATTTGAGACCTATTGCTCTAAAGAAACCTGTGTCAGGTGATGCCCCCACCCAGGAATTTCATATGCTGGCTTAATCAACGACCACCTCCTTATCAAATCCAGTGACCTATTCTCAATGCCATTCCATCCTGTGACAGAGGCAGACATGGGGCAATTTCTCTACTTGCTGGAGGCCTCCCATCTGTACCCAGACACTGGAGTGACTCCAGTTCCCATTCAGGTGTACCAAGAAAATGCTATTTATGTGTGAGGTCCACTGACTGTGAACCCTACAGGCAAGATGTTATTTGTGTTAATCAGACAGACAGACACACGATGTAGGTTGGTCTCTGTAAATTCCCTGAAATGACGATAGAGATAGCTGTAAGTGAAGTAAGTCAGAAAGAGAAAAACAAATATCGTATATTAACGCATATATGTGGAACCTAGAAAAATGGCACAGATGAACTGGTTTGCAGGGCAGAGATAGAGACACAGATGTAGAGAACAAATGTATGGACAAGGGGGGAAAGTGGCGGGGGTGGTGGTGGTGGGACAAATTGGGAGATTGGGATTGACATAAGTATAAAATAGATAATAAGAACCTGCTGCATAAAAAACTAAATAAAATTCAAAAAGAAGTGAAAAGATTAAGCAAAGCTGGAAATTGAGATAGTACCCCCCCCCATTTTTTTTTGTGCCATATGAATTCAATGTTAAGGAAGTGAAGCATGTTCTAGACAGAGTGAGTCCTGTTCATCTTTCAATCACTACATCTCAACTCTAGCACTTTGTAGCTGTGCAACTTTGGGAAAGTTTCTTAACCTCTCTTAATTTTAGTTTCCTCATCTTTAAAAAAGGAATAATAATACAATTCGCCTATGGTAGATTAAATTATGGTACAGCAGATAATCATCCTCTCCCCCTCAACCTCCATGGGAGGAGCATACTTCCCATCCCATTGATTTTAGGCTTGCTCATGTGACTTGCTTCGGCCAGTAGGATGTGGGTATAAGTATGGGGGCTACAGAAAACAGATATATAAGTATAAGGAATCATGTATTTCTGTTTTTCCTTTGGGAATTTTTGACTTCTGTCAGATAACCCAGTGGTCATTAAGTGATAAGATAACTGGAACAAACTTGAACCCAGCCCTTGGCTTAAAGCCACGCCTAGCTGAGCCTGCCCTAGATTAACTGAACCACAGCCAAACCACATATACATTAATGAGAACTGAGCCTCTGTCGTAGATCCCTGAAAGTTTGTTTGTTATGCAGAAATAGCTGACTGATACACAACATTATAAAACTACTGTGAAGATTAAATAAGATAAGAAATGCAAAGGGCTCAGAACAGTGTTGAGCACATCATAAATGCTCTGTAGGTGTGGGCTGTAATTATTATTACACCTAGTGCCTAGACCATTGGGAAGGTTTTGATAGTAGGAGAAGTAGAATCCTCTCTTCACCACTAGCATCCAAACATTTCTTATATGTTCTAGAATCCAAGACCTGGGTCTTAGCTCACATATTTGACCTTGACCCAAACACTTAACTTCTCCAAGCCCCAGTGATAATTAATTAAGTCGATTTGGAGACTTCTGCCAACCTCATAGGTTTTTCTTCTCCTTTTCAAATCACGTCAGATGATGGACATACTCATCATTAGGTTTTTACCATGAGATTTTTACCTTCTCTTCAAGAATAAAAATATCCTGAGCAGATCACAGTAGAAAGATCATTCAGTGCCCCAGGATCTGTCTGCCTGGTGCTCAGACAAGGACTGGGCACACAGAGATTCTCACAAATATCAGAGATTATGCCGGGAAAGGACTAAAGCTTACACTGTGTTTTCAGACCGGTCATAAAATTAAGTTTGAGATTCTTTAATTATGCATTCAGTTTTCATGAACGATTCTTTACTGGTCAGGCAGATCTCAGCTGAGAACAGAAGAAGCAGTGAGTCTGTCGACAGAAGACCTGGATTTAAGGGATGGTTCGTGGGAGAGCCTCTCCTTGTCTGTGACCTGGGGAAGTCATTTAACTTCTGGGTAAAATAAAGGCAATGCTCACAAAGGTATCACCTGTATAGGGGTGTTTGAGAATCCGGTCATGCCAATGCTGCTGCAGATGCGGTGAAACAAATTTTTTTTAAATCCATTTTTGGAGGAAGTGTAAATAGCCCATGTGGGGTGTGTGTTCGGTCCATCTGACTTTAAAGTGAGCATGCTGTTTGAGCCAGGAATCCCACTCCCAGAGCTGTACATGGTCTCTGGGTGCCTCCCCGTTACCCATTCCTGAGCCCATTCTCCTTTTCCGGCTTCTCACTGCAGAGACTAAAGTAGTCAGACACCTGTTTACCCAGTTTTCCTGTGACTAGGGAAGGCTATGTGGTCTGTTCTGGCCAATGAGCTATAAAGGGGGAATCTGGGAAAGGCTTTTCCCTCCATGAATAGAGGGAGAGCCTGTTTTCACTTTCCCAGCCATCCTGCTTCCTGTCTTTGGAGGCTTGTGGATGAAAATGTGCTCTCTGGACTGGCAGCAGCCGTCTTGCAACCACAGGTAAGGTTGAGAGAATTGCAGAGACACCAACCCAGACCCTGGATTGTTAGTCGCTGGCCCAGCCTTGGAAATGGCCACCTTGGAAATCTAGATTTCTGTTACATGGGCTAATTAGGGCTTTTATTATTTAAGCTATTATTAGTTCTGTTACTGGCAGCAAAAGAACTCTTAATTGATATACCATCCTACACCTCTCTCTCTTTCTGTTTCACATACACCCACACACATACACTGTAGTCTCGATACATAGAGCAAGAAAGTTCTAGAGCTTCACGGTCCAATAGAGAGTCACTGCCCCATGTGGCTACTGAGCATTTGGTCAGTGTGAATTGAGATGTGCTGTAAGCATAAAATGCACACTGGGTTTTGAAGACCTAGTACCGGCAAAGAATGTAAAATATCTCACTGTAATTTTATATCGATTGCATGTTGAATGATAATATTTGGGATATAATGGATTACATAAAATATATTATTAATTTCACTTTTACTTTAAAAATTTTGGTTATTTAATATCATGCACCCATTTATGGCTCATGTTATATTCTACGGGACAGCTCTGTTCTAGAAGGATAGATACCAAACTAATGACAGTGGTGACCTCTGGAGTGCAAAAGTGAAAGAGGGGCTCGATATGGAGGGAGATGTTTTTCTATATATATTTCTTGAATTTTCTACAATGAGCATATCTTCGTAGGTTAATTCTGTGAGTTTTAGGAATATAGGACAAAATGAAAATAAATGACTTACTTGCAATCCTGCCTTTTCAATTGTGAAGTTATGCACATGTGAGTTGTAAGGACACAGCTTTTAAACCTGATAATCACCTATGTTGGAACATTATTTGCACTTGAATATAGGTACCAGGCATTTTAACTCTCTACAACTTTTAGACAACACATACACAGAGAAGTACTCAGGTAGTGTTTATGGTAATGAAAAAGAGTGTATCTGGTTTTTACCAGAAAACTTTATACATAAAGGGAGCTTGCTTTTGAAGAATTGGGGACATGTTCATGAAATGAACATCAAAAAACTGAAAAGGTGACATAAAGTAGTTAAGGTGCTTTGGGGTTAGCGCGTATATAACTAGCAATATTGATGATAACTCTGTTTTCACTGGTAGAACTCATCCTGGTTCTTGCCTTTTTATGATGCCTTGGGAGGTTTATTTTTCTCCAAAAACCTCTGAGTCACTGAATTTCAGATTTAACATTGATTTATTCCTTTTGAGAGTTTGCCAAATACAAAGATAAATTGCTCGGCCTAAGTGATTAAGGAAGAATGATGGTTTGTTTCTAGTCAACACTGTGTTTAGTCCTTTAATTATTATTATTTTTAATTAAAAAGTCAGTACCCAATTCTCAACCTGCTCGTGGAGCTGGAGAAGAAAATAACAGCTAGGATCCTGGAAACCAATGGCGGACAATTCACTGGCCCAGCTGTGGGGAGGGAGGAGACCCTGCAGGACGTCCTAGTTGCTGCTTCCTGGGCTCCGACAAAGGTTTGATAATTGACGTTAGGTGTATACAGTGGAGGCTTCGAGTGTTTTCATGATTTCCCACAATTCAAGCAGAAATCCAAGTGGTTTTGCTTGTGTCATCATTTTACTCACAGCTCAGCCACAGGCTGGCTGTGTGATGTTCCCCTTCAGATCTCATCTTCCAGGCCAGTAAAACAGATAATCTCAAAAATCATTTCCAGCTTTGAACTTGTCTTATCCTGCCCTCCTCTTCCTTTCCCTTCTGCATCACCCTCTCTCTCCAGATGTTCAGTGTAATCAGAGAAACACGCCATCGTCTGACATTTATAAATTTATTTATTTATTTATTTATTTATGGCTGTGTTGGGTCTTGGTTGCTGTGCACGGGCTTTCTCTAGTTGCGGTGAGCGGGGGCTACTCTTTGTTGCCGTGTGTGGGTTTCTCATTGCGGTGGCTTCTCTTGTTGAGGAGCATGGGCTCTAGGCGCACGGGCTTCAGTAGTTGTGGCTCATGGGCTCTAGAGCACAGGCTCAGTAGTTGTGGCATGCAGGCTCTAGAGTGCAGGCTCAGTAGTTGTGGCGCACGGACTTAGCTGCTCCACGGCATGTGGGGTCTTCCCGGACCAGGGCTCAAACCTGTGGCCCCTGCATTTGCAAGCAGATTCTTAACCACTGTGCCACCACGGAAGTCCCATCGTCTGACATTTAAAGCCACAGTTACTTACCTGCACTACAGATGACCCTACTACTAAAATATATACCTTATGTATATTAAATTGTATGTACTATATATTAAGTTATATATACTATATGTTTATATTATATATTAAATTATAGACTAATATCAAAATTATATATACGTATGTACAATATAAAATATACACTTAATTTTATACACTTTATGTATTTTATTGTATTTTAATAAAGATGATTTATCAAATATTTAATAACATAAATTTATATATAAATATAAACAAAATAGAAATTTTTAATTTAAAAATATATTTCATATATTTGATATTATGTATAAAATCACATATTATATATAATTACATCTAGTTATATACTATATGTAAATATATGTATGTATATACATAAATACACATACACGGGGAAGAAACCTCATTGTGGAAAACATACACATAAACTCCCAGACTGCAAAAATTTCTCTGGGAGAAGTCATAGAAAAAAACTATGTAATTATATTTTCAAATATGTAATAAAACCTAAGTTTAAAAATGCTTCATAACTGTTGTTTGGAAATTGAATTTTAGAGAATGGATGGTAAGCTTAAATTCTCTTTAACCTGCTTTGTTTTTCCATTTCCCTGACGTCTCTAAACTAGAACTCCTTGAAGGATGAAGGGCTCTTTGCTAGCATTCATTCCACTATCTACTAGAATTTCATTACAGTTGCTCTAGGTGTATAGTCAGACTCAGGACCCAACAAACACAGCCTATTAACAAACCTCTTCTCAACATGGGCATGGCGTGCGTGTATAAAAGCATGATTTACTTGGATTTATTGAGGCGGCAGTAAATAAATTTGGGAACCCTGAACTGCATTAGAAAAACATGACTGAGCATTTAAAGCTTTTTCTCAGTAAAATAAATGGTGTGTTTTCTGACAATCTCTTTCCCATGCATTAATATGGAAAAAGTAATTTATCAAAAAATGGTAACAGAAACCAGCAAATACCTTAATTTGTTTTATTATCCCAGCCAATATAAAATTCAGGGAAGCAGAAATGGCTCTGGTAGAGACCAGCGGTAGCAGCTGCTCCACGACTCCATGGAGCGTGGTCTACTTGAGGGATGCCAGTTGCCATAGCAGCAGCGATGCCAGTGAGTAGCCTGCAGCCTCAGACAGCCGGCTCTGCCCCAGGGAAGGGGCGCAGAGTACGGGCCCTTCCTTGGGGTTGGCAGGGTGGAGGTGGGGCGTATGACCTAGCTCTCCGTTAATCTTTGGCGCATACAGGATGCATTCAAGTTGGTCCCTGCCTCCCAGGAACTTACAGTTAGGCTGAGATGCCCTAACACAGGTATATTATGTGATGTAAGGGCTTCATGTGTCCAGAGGAAGGGCAATTGATGAAGGCTAGGACAGTCAAGGAAGCTTTCTCAGAAGGAGGTAAGATTTAAATTAGATCCTGAAGAATAAATGAAACTGAAGTGGCCACCCTCATGCCATCGTAGCTGTGGATTTTTAAGTTAGCCTGTTTGCATTGTGTAACTCCAAAATCTTAGAAGTTTGGTGTTGGGTCTAGAACTTATCCAGTCTTACTTTACGTAGAACTGAGGAAACAGAAGAAGGAGAGGAACGAGTAGAGGGTCTAGGTGCTGAGAGGAACGAGACTGCAGGGGCACAAGGCTGGAAGGGACCCAAGGGGTGGCACTTAGGCCCGGGGTTAGGATTAGGGTTAGGGCTGGGGACCAGGCAGGCAGCTGTTTCCTCCTGGCTGACAGGAGCCCTCCACACATACTTCCAGCCCCTCTCAGGTGAGTGTAATCACTGTTCCTAGAGTCTCAGAAAAGGGGGTCCTCCCCCTCCGCAACCTCCACCACTCCCCCCTCCCCCAACCCCCGGGTCAGGCAGCAAATCTGACGTTTGTAAGACAGTAAGTAATAAGGTTAAGTATTTGATGAGTCTGGGCAGCAGATTATTCTTGCTATCATAAACCATATTCCATACCCGACTGCTTTTTGGTTTCAGTAGAATAGTTTACATTTGCAGATAAGTTGAAAGTACAGAGAGCGTGCATACTCCCCACACTCAGTTTCCTATTATTAACATCTCACATTAGTTTGGTACATTTCTCACAACTAAACATGGTTGTTAACTAAAGTCCATACATTATTCGAATTTTCTTAGATTTTACCTAATCTCCTTTTTCTGTCCCATTATCTCATCTAGAGTTCCACATTATATTTTTTTTCTTCTTTTTCCTGATTCTTTCTTGGATGTGACAATTTATAGACTTTTCTTACTTTTGATACTTTGACAGTTTTGAAGGGTACTGCTCTTCACAGGAATTTAAACCTACATACCAACTGAGGAGATGATTGCCAACTGACCATTTGTTTTTCTAAATGCATCTGATCATTTACTTGACCTCTGCCCTTGAGGTCGATTGAATTGGTGGTCTTGATTTTTCACCCCTAAATGCAAGTATTTCCTGTATTTCCCCACTACTTGACTTTGGGTTTGATCATCTAAGTTGTGCTGGCCAAAGGCAAGTGGGCAGAAGTGGCAGGGGGCCAGGACTGAGCAGAGGCTTTTAGAGGACCCTGTGATTTCACTGACCCCCCTCTGCTTTTGTCATGGCCACAAGGAGAATGCGGCCGAGCTAGTCCACTGCTGGAGGGAGCAGAGTCGCCCTCAGCTGTGCCGGGCTTAGACCACCTCACCCCACCCAATGCATGGATGAATGAACAACATTCAAAGATTGTTATTTTTAGCCTCTGAGCTCTGGAGAGATTTGTTATGCAGCAACAGTTAACTGATACATGCCCTGAGGCTGAATATACTTAAGATAGAAAAAGCTTTTTAAAAAGTTAGTTAAAAAAAATCTTTTTCTGAGAACATATAATCAAGAGGACCACAGGCCTCACTGGGTTATTTTAGTGTCTGTCACGAGAGGACAGGCTTCTCACTGAAAATCTGAGCTGTCTCACCTCTGAGCCCAAAGGACAATGTCTTCAGCTATTGACAAGCTTGATTTGGGTAAAATCTAGATTGAACTGTTGAAGAATGTGTTCATTCATTCCTTCAACAGCTATTTATTTGGTGCCTAATATGTGCTGGGACTTCTGCTTGGTGCTGATCACACAGCGATGAGCAAAGGGAGACAGACATGGCCCCCGTCCCCAGGGAGTTGACTTCACGGGAGAGATGAGTAAGAATGCAGTGACGAGGGGGTGTGGTTCTCCAAGGAAAGCTATTGTGCACGGGTTTGTGGTGGATCTGACCTGTCTAACAGTCTCAGGAAAAGCTTCCCTGAGGAAGGTGACCTGAATTCTGAATCAACGGGAGTTGACTGGGCAGAAGAGGGAAGCAGAGAACAGCACTTTCTACAGCAGGAGGAAGGGTGGGCTGGACTTCAGGGCAGGGAGGGCCCGGGGGCAGGAGGCGCAGCGCACGCTGCCTGTTTCGGGTGTCCCCACTCCCCGCTGTGCATGCCAGAGTGGGGAAGTTTCCTCTCCTCACATCCTGGCACCATGCTTTCTTTTTTTTTTTAATTGGGGTAGAGTTGTTTTACAACGTTGTGTTAGTTTCTACTGTACAGCAATGTGAAGTGGAGTTACCTGTGCTCTACAGCAGGTTCTCATTAGTTATCTATTTTATACAGTTTAGTGTATATATTTCCATCCCAGTCTCCCAATTCATCCCACCCCCCGACTTCCCCCATACGTTTGTTCTCTATGTCTGTGTCTCTATTCCTGCCCTGCAAATAGGTTCATCTGTACTGTTTTTCTAGATTCCACATATATGCGTTAATATACATTTGTTTTTCTCTTTCTGACTTACTTCATTCTGTATGACAGTCTCTAGGTCCATTCACATCTCTACAAATGACCCAATTTTGTTCCTTTTTATGGCTGTGTAATATTCCATTGTATATATGTACCACATCTTCTTTATTCATTTGTCTGTCAGTGGGCATTTAGGTTGCTTCCATGACCTGGCTATTGTAAATAGTGCTGCAGTGAACACTGGGGTGCATGTGTCTTTTTGAATTATGGTTTTCTCTGGGTATATGCCCAGGAGTAGGATTGCTGGGTACAGATGGCCAAGAGGCACATGAAAAGCTGCTCAACATCACTAATTATTAGAGAAATGCAAATCAAAACTACAATGAGGTATCACCCCACACCAGTCAGAATGGGCATCATCAAAAAATCTACAAACAGTAAATGCTGGAGAGGGTGTGGAGAAAAGGGAGCCCTCTTGCACTGTGGGTGGGAATGTAAACTGATACAGCCACTATGGAGAACAGTATGGAGGGTCCTTAAAAAACTAAACATGGAATTGGTGCCATGCTTTTTAAATACGCCAGGCCTGCAGCTCTTTCTCAGGCTATAACTCAAGGGTGAGCCAAGAAGGCACATGATGGCTGGGGACTTTCCCATGGGGGCTGCTGGTGGCTGAGCATTCA
>RJWK010016362.1:0-10492 GCA_004363435.1 Platanista minor | reverse complement strand
TTTAGTTACCCAGATTCTATTTCTGTTGCTAAAACTAAGAACCCTGACAAGGAGCAGATCATGCTGGGTCTTCTAGGTCAGACTGAGGAACATGCCTCTAGCCTAAGAGAACTTGAGGTCCATAGAGCTGCTAGAGCCAGGAGTTAGAGCTTCGTGTCTCCAGTTGAGTCCTTCAGACAAGCAGTTGAGTGCAAACAGCTTATTAGGGAAATGATCCCAGTGAGCACCAGTAGGGGGCAGATGGCAGTCATAAAGAATATGTTAACAAGCCAGTTACCTCTGTGGACAACTGGGGGTCAGTCCTACTGGGAGCTGTGGGAACAGAGTTGTGCTACTTGAGGGAGGTCGGAACTGGGGTATTTACCCACCAACTCCCATGGGTCATTGCTTAAGAACTGCTCCAGGGAGGAGGGTATTCACTGCCCAGAACCTCCTGTCTGCCCTGAGCAAGGGCCAAATGGGCTACAGTGGCCAGGGAACCCGCTCAGGTGAAGAGTTGCAGGTGTTGGTAGTTGGAAGTCTCAGAATCTCTGCCCTCAAAAAAGGTCAGTGCTGGAGGGGTGTCGGGGGCTGGGTTGGGGGAGAGCAGGAGGCACAAGAATGTTCTTACCATCTGGTGCTTATATCTAGTAAACTGTAAATGTTAACCTAGCCTGGAGGCTGTAGGAAAAAAACCGCCATGGGTGTCCAGTGCTGTCCCCTGCCCCATGAAGAACTAACCATTCGATAAAAGGTATAACAAAGCCCATGACAGGATAGAACCCGTGTCCCCTGCATTGGCAGGTGAATTCTAATCCACTGCACCACCAGGGAAGTTCCTTTTTTTTTTTTTAATTTATTTTTATTTTTGGCTGATTTGGGTCTTCGCTGCCGCGCAGGCTTTCTCTAGTTGTGGCGAGTGGGGCTACTATTCGTTGCGGTGTACAGCCTTCTCATTGCAGTGGCTTCTCTTGTTGCAGAGCACGGGCTCTAGGCACACGGGCTTCAGTAGTTGTGGACGTCCCTTTGTGTGTGTGTGTCCCAATATTCTCTTTTTATGAGGGTGAAGGCTCACCCATGTGACCTCATTTGACCTCCTGACAACCTCTTTTAGAGCCCTATCTCCAAATATGGTCTCATCCTGAGGTACTAGGAGTTAGGAGGAGACTCACATAACACCAACTAAACAGGCTACTTATCAAGATTACCTCAATGTGCTCACCAACCTGAAGTAAATAATAATAAAGTCATACATTTTTGCCCAATTCCAACAAGTTCTTTGCCTTGCAGGATTCACCTCCAAATCACCTAAGTCAGTTCTAAGAGCATTCTCTGTCCAGAGAGTGTTCTTCCTTACTGCAGCAAGTCTAGTCAGTGTAGCTTTGCTTGATCAACAGCTTCCTCTGGGGATCTTTGGGGAATTTGACAGGATCCAATCAAATGATAAAGGAAGACCCTATCATAATACCTGGCACTTAGAGGTACTCAATAAATGTCAGATTTTTTTTTTTCTCCTGGTCCGATCTCAACACAAGAGAAAGGATTTTCAAAGCTAAAATTTCAAAATTTTAATTTTCTTCTTTTGGTCACGCCCAATTGACAAAATAATCTCGCTTCAGAAACTTTCTGTCTCTCTGTTTGGTTTGAATACACCTGTGCCTAATACAAATCAACAGTTGCCACATTATATTCAACTCTTATCATCTTCAGAATGTCGGAATCAATTAGAGCTTCCAGGTGTTTTCATGTGTAATGCGATTCCCTTGAACATGGCAGTCGCTGGGAACTTTGCAGACTCTAGCAGTTGAGTGTGCCTTATGGAACCAACTACTGTTATGTAAATTACAGGAAAAGAGAGAATAATTTCCCCCTGTAAGATCGGAACATAGCACTATTTATATTGAAAGCAATACCTACTGCTACCTGATTTTATCACTTCTATATATGTCTGCCTTTCTGCAAAGCAGAAAGGGACTGGAAGAAAGGGTTATGGTTTACTAACTCTATACTTCCCTTATAATCTAAGATGGATTGTTTTCGCAGTGAGGCTTCGATACAAATTGATGGAATAGACTGAAATTTAGTCTTCAGCAATGAGGAGAGCCTCGGACAGTGAAGGCGGAGGGCAATTGTGTGCCTCTCATGTATGAGCAGCTCAATAAACTTCTTTTCGGTCAGTCCTTACCCACAATCCTGTGCAGACAGAATTGCTCTTCCCTTCTAACAGATGAGGAAACTGAAGCTTGGAGAGGGTAACCTGGCCAAGGTCACAGATACGACAAATGACAGGGACAGAGTGAAGTCCAGATCTACTATTGCTTCCTAATGGAAGGTAGTAAAAAAAAAAAATCTTTGGGACTTCCCTGGTGGTGCGGTCGTTAAGAATCCGGCTGCCAACGCAGGGGACACGTGTCTGAGCCCTGGTCCAGGAAGATCCCACACGCCCCACAGTAACTAAGCCCGTGAGCCACAGCTAGGGCCCACGTGCTTAGAGCCCGTGCTCCGCAACAAGAGAAACCACCACAGTGAGAAGCCCACGCACCTCAACGAAGAGTAGCCCCTGCTCGCCGCACCTAGAGAAAGCCCACACGCAGCAACGAAGACCCAGCGCAGCCAAACATAAATTAAAAAAAAAAAAAAAAAAAAATCTTTGCTCTCCTGTTGAGAGATTTAGGTAGATAACTCTGAAAGTCAACCAAGCATGTATCATTTAAGGCAGCCAAGGCAGTCTTAGTTTGCATAAAAACAATGACAGCAACAACAAAATAAACCAACCAAACTGTCAATTCAAGAGGAAAAAAAAAAATAACCGAAAGGATGGTTGTCGTAAGGGTTTGCTCATTTTAATAATGTTTTGCTTTTCCTGTGCTTCCCTTGGTTTTACTCCCAGCTTTTATACATTAATTTCTGCCTTTCTGGTTAGTTCTCCAAGGATGGTTAAGGCGGAAGGACTCTGGGCTCACCCACACGCTTTCTGCTTTGTCCTCTACAAGCCGAGAGCTGCCTCTGTAAACAAACTCCAGTGACTCTACCTGAAGGCCTTTCTCGAATGCTAGGCCCCTGCCTCAAGAAGCCAAATGTGCTGGCAGAATTACTTCTACTGGGAGCCCCCTTGACCGGTGCCTGCTAATGATTTAGTACAGACACCCTCACCACCTCCCTGAGGCCGGGGTAACCCCAGGGCATGTTCAGCACAGTCTCCCAGAACTCCTCACAGGCCTGAGCCCCTGGCCATGGTGGGAATTTGCTTCACAACACACACTTTACGGGAGTCAGTCTCGCCCCTGTCTCACTTCCCCACCCCCTCCTGGTGCCTCCTGAGGCTCTTCCCTGGGTACAAAACCCTTTTAAACAAACTGGACTGGACACGGTGTGGGGCCGTGAGAATTGAGGCTTCCCCTGCCTCTTCTGTGGGTCATAAATACAGTGTTGAAAGGAGGGTGCCGATTCCCAGAGGAGGGGACGTGGGGAGAGAGGAAGGAGTCTCACTGAGGTACGTAGCGAGGCGAGGAATCTTGGCTTCAGGATATGTCTTATGCATGCTATGTTATTTTGGGGAATAACCTGAGTGAGAACTAAGTGTCTTCTGGGCATTCACCTCTCTTACTAGGAAGGGCATTGCAGTCAGATTTCTGACGTGTTAATATGGGAAGTGGTGATGGCAGTGAGGGGAGATGAATAAAGGTTGCAAACAAAGATGAGAGATGAGGAACTAGGTAGACAAGACCAGCTTCTAGAGCTTTGCCGCCATGGTCCTTACACCAGCAGCATCGGTCTCACCTGGGAGCTTGTTAGAGATGCAGTCTCAGGCTCCGCCTCCTGAATCAGAATTTGCATTTTAACAAGATCCCAGGTGATTCATATGCATACAATTTGAGAAGCACTACCTTACAAATCTAAAAAAATAAGAGGAAAATATAACTTGAGCTTTCAATTGGTCTTCCCTCATTACATCTACCTATTCACCTGCCTACCTGAGCTCCGTCTTTTCTTTCCTAAAATGTTTTCCACACTATCTAGTCCTGATAGGGCCTTTTTTCTTTCCCCACTAAAAATCATTTTACCTACCCTAAACACTAAATCAAACTACTATATCGGTGATTCTAGGTGCTTTCCAAAGTCTTTATAACTAATGGATTATCAAGTTAGTCATGTGATCTTGGGCAAAAAAGTGACCTGTGTGAATTTAAGTTGCCTCATCTTAAATCATGACTGCCTGATTCTAAGTCCCCTAATTTCAGTCTGATAGATACAGATAAAAATGTTTCCAGGAATACTTTCCTGGTAGACTGTCAAAGTAACGGTCCCAATTTATTCATCTCTCTCTCTCTCTCTCTCTCTCTCTCTCTCTCTCTCTCTCTCTCTGTAAGCACAACTTTGAGTATCTCCTGCCCACCCTGACCCTGGGCCTGACTACGTAACTTGCTCTGGCCAATGAGATAGAGCAAAAGTGCCTCAAGCAGAGGCTTGAAAAGTGCTTGGGCCCTGGGGCTTGCCCTCTCTTGCTGTTCTCAGGAACAGTGTGACTACCAACATGTGAACAAACTCAGCTGGCCTCTTGGAGGTGCAGGGCCCAGTCACCCCTCCCACCCCAGCCAACAGCCAGTGCTAAACACCAGACATGTGAGTGAGGGCATCTGAGACCAATCAGCTCCCAACCACGCCACCATTTGATGGCACCCACTTCGGTAACCCCAGACAAGGCAAGCAGCTCTGCCCAGCTGAACCCGTCCTAAGTTGCTGACCCAGAGAATCAGGAGCTAATACAAGCTGGCTGTAAGCTACGGCACCTTGATGGCTGCAAAAGCCAATCTAATATGACTTCTTTGTCTTTAATTCTCCATTACAACTTCTTAAACAGGGCTTGGTAGTTATTTACAACGGGGATAAAAGAATCATTTTTAATCATCAGAAATTAGTGCCCCATCCCCTTACGACTGACCCTTTAACCGCCCACTCTAATGATTGATTCTTGGTTGACCATACTCCGTTTGATGAAAAAAGAAAATATATTTTCCTCACAAAGTTAGCAGCATGCTCCTTCCTCAGACACTGGTGCAGAAATAATGAGATGGGGATTTTCTCTCTTTTTTCCCTCCCTTCTTTTGACTGCAGCTGAATTGGATGATCCTGCACCGGCCGTTCTGATTGTGTGTGTGTGCTGTTCCCACGGGCTTCTCGTCTAGAGTAGCAGATGTCTTTCTCTCTGAAGAAATGACAATAGAAGTAAACTGTGGCCCTGTAGCTTATTCAAAGCTCTGAAAGTAGAGGCGGGCTTCAGAGAAACCCAGCGGAACTCTGACATTCGTATAGGCGTCCCCGCGGACGTGGCTGTTGGGTGGAATGCGCCGTGGAGATGAAAGACCACCAGCCCCAAGTGGTTTGGGGCCATAATGGTTAGAAAATGACAAACATACTCATTGTTTCCTGACTTAGAGGAAAACAAAACAAAACAACTCCCACGCTGCAGTCACAGCCACTTGACATTACCCAGCTCATTATACAATGCAGAATGCATTTTGCCTTTGAAATGGGCTGGTAATGTTGTTTTCTGTCTATATGGGACCAGGGCAGATGAAAACCATGAAGACAAACACGGCAACTTCAATACATTTTGGATATTAAATACCTATTAGCCAGGGTCCAGGCACATCTCTCGTCTCTCACAGAGGGCGGGCATGAAGCCACGTCCCCGCAGAAGCTCTGAATGGCAAATAACAGATCAGAGTGCCATTCTGAGGACTGTTTTTATTTTTCCACATCGTGGATGGAATGGAACTGGACGTGTTCTGTCCTCTGCTTTCTTGGGCATTCGGAACTGTGCTCCTGCTGGGAGCTCAGAATCAGGCAAACTTTTTTTTCCTCTTCTGATTTATCCCCTTCATCTTTGTCGTAGGCTGTCTCCCAGCTATTTAGTTATTATTCATCTTTCCAGCCATACCCTACGTGTCCTTCCTGCATCTAGATCTTTTTTTAAAAAATTCACTTTCTTTGTGATTTCCCAATATTTCACATGTTGTTTATATGTTCTTTTTTTCTTTTTAAAAAACTCTTTCCACGTCTCTTTTATTTAGGGGTAATATGTTTATTAGTAGTTCTATTTTGAGTTACTTCTTATTTCTCTTCTTTCAAAAATTGGTTGTCAGTTGAATGCACAAATGAATAAAGAACAGTGAATAGAAATATCTCAGGAGGATGTTGGAAGGAAAGGAGGATTATGTTGAGGTGGAGAGGAGCAGATGGCAGCTGCTAGTGAAAGAAAAACACCTCTGGGCTTCCCTGGTGGCTCAGTGGTTGAGAGTCCGCCTGCCGATACAGGGGACCCGGGTTCGTGCCCCGGTCCGGGAGGATCCCACATGCCGCGGAGCGGCTGGGCCCGTGAGCCATGGCCGCTGAGCCTGCGCGTCTGGAGCCTGTGCTCCGCAAACGGGAGAGGCCGCAGCAGTGAGAGGCCCGCGTCCCGCAAAAAAAAAACAACAAAAAACCCCCCCAAAAACCCTACCTCTAATAAATGAATATTTAGTTACCCATTTTCCAAACCCAAGTGTGCCAACAGGGGCGCTAATGGACACAGCCAGAATCAGCAGGCCAGCACACCAGGAAACTGCGAGAAACTATGCCCGCTCCGGGAGAAAAGTCAGAGAGAGACAGGTCAAAAGAATGGAAGGAGCTTCTGGAGAACCCGAGTAAATATCGGACCCCTGATGTACAGAACCAACAAGGATGTTCCAGGGAGGAAAGTTTAACAGGGGCTAAAATTATTAATGTGTAAATATTAACATTTCTCCCTTTTCATGTTCACCGCCTTCATCTGGGGATCAGTCCAGCCAGCTCCCAAGCTCTCCATTATTACGGAGACTTTGGAAACTGAGAGAAAAATTAATGCACGTGGAGACACTAAGTGATTCCCTAAGAGCTGGCTGGTGAAAGAGTTTGTTGAGAGAGAAAAAAAGCCTTTTGGGCATGACGTTCAAGGTGCTGGGAGATGTGAGGGCAAGTAGGGAGGATGTGACACCCTCAACAAAGTGGAGAAAGGCAGAGTATAGAAAAGGTCTGTAGGAAATGTTCCCATTAGCGTTCTTTGTGAGAGGTCAGGCAAAACTAGAATTAATCTAAATTGGACTGCGAATGCAGTGCTGGCTGAGACTGGAGTAGGTGGAGGCTAGGTGGGGTTACCTGTGTAACAGAAAATCTCCTGGTTCAACTCTTAGGACCCAGCTGTCACGTCACAACACCACACATCACACATCATAACATCAGAAATACAGAGAGAGTGGAGAGGGGCCACTCTTCCTTTAATGATCAACACAAGTTGAAGCTATTTTATGATCCTAACTCTCTTGTAAGGATGCAGGTTTCTAGCACCTGAATTCTGGGAAGGGATGCTATGTGCCAGCACTCTGATTCCCCTGGAATCAGACCCTGACAAGGGATTCAAGAGCAAGGAGCTTATCTGGAGGTGGTCAGAAAGCTCAGGTAGGCAAGCAAGGAAGGGACACAGGGAAGGGAAGGAAACCAGTGGAGGGTATGTTTTCAAGCCTGATGTCTGAAGAAAATTGTACAAAGCCTAGCTGAAATGGTATTTCACCTATACACGCATTTGTAAAGTGACTGAAACACACAGAGGCTGACATATATATATATATATATATATATATATATATATATATATACACATATACATATATACACAAACATACATGTTTATGTGTGTGTAGACACATACACACACACATACCCGATAATTTCAAAACCCTTGAATGACTTGGATACATTACTCTGCACTCCTGGTGTGTTTTGCTTCCATCAGCTTAGCTTTGGGCCAGTAACAGTGCGTCTGGAAATGTGTCAGTGCAGCAGAGAGAGGGCTGTGGGGATGGGGCTAATATTTACCGAGCAGGGGCAGCTTGCCCACACATGGTGCTGGGTGTTTGGGGTGCTTCAGTAACCCTGTGAGGTCAGGGCTACTGCCATTCCCACCTGATCGCTGAGGAAGCAGCCATAAGAGGATGAGGTCTAGAGGTGACACCCAGGCAACCTGACTCCAGAGGCTAAGTCCTTGGCTGCCGAGCTGCACCTGCTCCTGGGGTGGGCGGTGGGGAGAGGCTAAGAGGCGGAGGGGCCGTGCTGGCAGCAGGGACGCTGGAGTTGTTAACAGAGATGAGCGTGAAGCCCTGCGGTTAATCTTTAACTCTGGGAGATGGATGTGGCCGTCGTGTCCAGGGAACCCCCAGTTACTTTGACCTGTCCTCCCCTCAGGCTTGGAGTCACTCTGGGGTGGTGCCTGGCCATGGGGTGAACCCACAGGAGAGCAGGACGGTCAGAGGGGTGGGAGGCCCTACGAGAGGCCCTGAAGTTAATTTATATTCACCAGGTCCGGCTTCACCTTAACATTTGGTTTTCCTTTTTCTCAATTATTCACCATATACGTGTCTCTGGACAGTTATGTGAGGAAGGGTGGGCACGTTCTTGGCTAGAAGCCCTGCCCTGATTCTCTAGCCTGTTTGGGGTCCACGGTGCCATGTCTGGAGCCTGGAGGGGGCAAGGTTGCAGACACAGGGGAAGGGGAAGGAAAAAGGCAGCTGGCGTTGCCTGGGGTTGCAGGACCTCTGCTTTGGCCTCAGGGGCACGTGGGGACTGCACCCTGCAGCATTGCCGCTGAGGAGCAGCCGGTCTGGGGGCAGGAACTTGCTTCTCCAAGAGGGATCTGCCAGGCGGGGAGAAGGGTCAACTGTCAGCCAAGCTCACAGTTCACTTCAATACATAACTTTGCCAAGGCCAACATTTATTGTGCTTTTCTAGGTTCTGAAAAAGCTAATTTCCACTTCCCTTCTTCTTCATCCACTTCTCCACTCAACTCCTTTCCTCAGCCCCTCCCGCCCTCCCCAGCCATCACATCCGCAGATGCACACCACCAGCGCCATCAGGCAGTTACGTCAAATTCACGTCAGGAACTACCCCTTGGCGTACCCTCAGGTATCAGGCTGGCGTTCCAAACTGGGGGACACACAGGGAGCACCATGTGGACTTTTCAGGGAAGCCCCACTAGAGTGGTCCCATCGCTTATTTCAGAAAGGATTTGAGAAGCTTCTTGCTGTGAGGAAGTCCTTCCTTACGTCTACTCTAAATCTCTATTGCTGCAATTTAACAATCAGTACCTCCCTGGAGAACAAATTTGTGACCACACAGAACATTAGACACAACAAACATGAAAAGAATCACATTTAGATTAGTAAATATTTAAGAAACATCTGATAGCGTTAGTGACAAAGGCAACATGTGAAAAGTTAATTCTTGAGACCAATGACTAGCAGAGACTGGAGAATTGGAAAGGGTTTTTAAAAAATCTATAGAGCAAATCAATATCCTCTACTAGAGATATTGTTTTAAAAATCATTAAAAAAGCAAAAACCTGCATCTTTGAGTTTATCTGGTTTAACGTGCAGTAAGAGAAAACAAGCCCACCTGTGCAGACCAGCCAGAAACCATCCTGAACCTTCCTTTGGGTCACTCTCCCTTCCCCAACATGGTCACACCCAAGGCGGTGAAGGAAAGTTGCTCAGAGCATAACTAGGGCAACACTCCTTTAGTCTACAACTGCCAAACCAACACAGTTTCTACACGGATGGTAAACAATGCCGGAACTGAAGTATTGATATTTCATTAACCGTAGATTTGGAAACCTCTGCCCACTTGTGCTCTGGGTTTGCATCTCAATGTCCTGGCAATGTTCTCAATCCCAGTTTTCCCTTGATATTGCAAAGTTGGTGCTGGATGAAACACAAAATTAAAAAGCTACACAGGAAGGACATTAAAGAGGATTTGAAATCCTGGAAATTGCTTGGTGGAAGGTGTATTTATATGGTGAGGTGCTGTTTTAAGACAGAGTTTAAATGGCTGCAGTTGTTCGGTGTTTGGTCATCTGCACGTTTGTTTGGTGACATATGTTAATGCTCAGAGTTATCCAGCCTTTTTGGGGTGGGGTGGACGTTCAGGTCTGTTTCCCACTGGAGAGAAGCACTCAGTCTTTGGTAAAAACACAAGTGAGTCATTCATCCCTGCTACCTTGGCTGAAAAATGGAGTTTTCAGAGTTTACCTTGTGCATGCGAGCTATTCATTTACAATCAAGTACACATGATTTGTGTCTCATTTATCTAGTAGGAAATGTTAATGGCTTTGGGTCTGGGTTTCTCAACGGAACAAACATGCACCCTTTTATTCTCCAGTCTGTCAGCATCAACATTAATGTTGAACCACCATTAGCCAAAGTCGACTTGCAGAAAGAAATCTTATAAATTCTGGTCCATTGTTGGTTGAATCAACCAGCAGTGACCCAGAAAGCGGCTATGAAGGCTTCTCCCCTCTCCAGGATGGAAACAGACTGGGGACGAGGTTGGTGAGGAGGAGGGACAGCGATTCCTTTTGCTTTCCCCACGAAGACGCCACTCTAAGGTCTAATGCCAACTGTCCTCCACCCCTGGCATTAGTGCTGCCTGTGGCCTCCTTGGAAAC
>RJWK010016361.1:0-35413 GCA_004363435.1 Platanista minor | reverse complement strand
CCTAATTTATACATATATAAACATCCATATATATGTGTATTTATAAAAATATAGAAATTCTAATTTTCCCTATGGGGAGTTCCTTATAAATAGTAAAATGTATCCATATGGTGAAATATTATGCATCCGTTTTAAAAATGAGGAAGATTTGTATTGGTGTAATGTGAAGATGCAGAAGCATATGTAACACTTTCATCCCAGAAGTACTCTGCATATGTAGGAGGGTGTGAGCATGTATACATATTAAATTATTATATTAATAAACATTATATTAAAAATGTAAGGATAACCAAGAATCTGTTAATATTTATTGACCAAGATAAATTAAGTAGAGGGGTTTCCGTGGTGGCGCAGTGGTTGAGAGTCCGCCTGCCGATGCAGGGGACACGGGTTCGTGCCCCAGTCTGGGAAGATCCCACATACCGTGGAGCGGCTGGGTCCGTGAGCCATGGCCGCTGAACCTGAGTGTCCGGAGCCGGTGCTCCGCGACGGGAGAGGCCACAGCAGTGAGAGGCCCGCGTACCACAAAAAAAAAAAAAAAAAAAGATAAATTAAGTAGAAAAAGTTAGAGTATAATATGATTTTATCTATGATTTTATCTGTGGTCTCATTTTCCTTCTCTCTCTCACACTATATTTATTGAAACTTATGTGAGACTGTTGTAAGTGTTTCATATGGGTTTATCTTATTTAAAACTCACGACAACCCTAAAGCAACCCCAAAGAAGGCTTTTATTAATGTGTTCCCAGTTTAGCCAGGATTTGAAACCAGGCAGTCTGGCTTTTAGAGCTTATGTTCAGAACCCTTAGGCAATCATGCTCTCCTGTACATATGTGCATAGAACTCCATCACACAAATTCACACAGAAAAAGTGTTTGGAAGAATATAGCTTTATAGTCTCTGGGTAAGATCATATAAGTAATCGTTTTTCCTTATAATTTTTCTCGATATATTGTTCTAGAATGCATGTGCATTTTTTTGCATGACATTTTTAATAGGGTGTTTTTATTTAAATCATACTTCTGTATGTCAGTTGCACATTCTGTGGCCATTATACGATTTCACTGTATTAACTACCATTTTTACATTATCTGTAGGGTTTTAGATTTATACTTTCCACTAAGAAAATAATTAGGTCAACACTTTCTTACGTTGGCGTTCCCGTGTACCTTTGATCAGTCTCTGTTTTCTTGTGGAAAATCTGCACAAAAGGCAGCTTTTTATTCTAACTGAACGTTTTAGCAGTCTGTGCCGAGTACAGTTTTCTTAATTTAGTTTTCCTCTTATTATTCATTTTTTTCTCATTCCTCTCTATTCCTAATTTTTCTAAAAGCACTGATTTTAATTTTGAGACTCAGTGGAATACTGACATCTTGTCTTTGTTTCATGTTCACATGGCTTTTCCCAGCTTGACTGCTAACTACCCTGGTTCATTAGTGTCAAAACTACATTTATAGGCATACCGGTTGTCTTTGTGTTGCGATTTTAAGTGAAGATGTGTAGTATGTCGTTTGAGGTGGCTAAATTCTATCATTTTGAAATGACACTTCCATGTTTCCTGGGCTGTTTTACAGATGAGCCCCTGACTGTTTCTCTGAGCAGTGCTTACTAGCTGCTCGGGGTTCTTGTTCATACAGCTCCTGTACGGGGGTCTTTCCAAACTTTTAAACTAATGGGAAGCACTGTGGGAATTATTTAGCTTGAGAATTTCATTTTTTATTCCAGTGGGACTAGAATGCAGTTATTTTCATATGAATTTTTGACCCCCTAGTTGGGTACAAAGGTAGAAGCTGAGTCTTTGCTTGTTGTGGAATAAGTAAAACTACTTCTTTTTATCTCCCTCCAGTAACTTTCTATTCCAATCCTATGCTTACTCCACAGCAGTTACTTAAAGTGTGACTGTTGTGATCAAGTCTACAAGCCTTAGCCTTGGCCACACACCATCAATAATACAATCTCCATGTTTAAGACGAAAATCATTTTGCATCATAGGGTGAAAACAAAGTTGTGGTTTGTCATGGAGATAATATAGATGGAGCCATACATCCATACTAACATGTGTTTATGTTTTACAAAAGTCTTCATGAATTCTTACCTAGCTCTGTTACATTTTGGTTTATACCCCAGGAGGAACTAGAAGGGAAAGAATTATAAACAGTACCCCAGTGGTTGACAAAAAGGTAGGAATAAATATTCCCCTCAAGTTCCTGGGGAAAGGTTTTAACGAAAGACAAAGTAACTAAATCGAGAGAAAATAGGCAGCTTACTTAGATGGATACTTTGTTATCGATCTTTGAAGATCAAGTTCTTACTGTGGGTGGGAGAAGCTTAACAGGAAGATGAAATAAGTAGAATCTGTCCTTATAGTATACCAATATACCATTGTTATTTTGTCCCAGAAATTCTGTATTCCCTCAAGATGTACAAGCCATGCTTCTGTACTTTTCCTCCAGCCTTCCCTATCTCCCTAATACTAGGGGGACAACACAGGGTCATGGTTAAGAATGCAGGCTCTGTGGTCATCCTGCTGGAATGTGACTGTCTCTGCTGCTACTTAGATTGTGCAACCTTGGAGCAGTTATTTAACTTCTCTCTACCTCTGTTTGCTCATGGGTATCATGAAAAGGATAGACTTCTTGATTTGTTGTGAGGATTAAATGTTTATCCATGTCAAGTGCCCAGAACACAAATTAGTATGTTCAATAAACGTTAGCTGTTGTGTTACAGGAGCACTTAAGTAATAAATTCAACGTCATCCATCGAACCTGAAAGGGTTGGGAGAAAAAGAATGGACATTGATCCAGATGGTACTGGTGATTCTGCCAGTTTTTCCCCTGGCTCTGGAGGGGCTCTGAGACAAGTGCGGGCATCTCACCTTCCTGAGGATGATTCTAGGCTTAAAGATATGCAATTTTCATATGAGGTGACTAGCACAAGCTAAGTATGTCAACTTACGAAATTGCCTTCACTTAACTGTTTTAGACCCACAAAATTAGCAGTTTCATATGGTTCACCCTAACAAGCTATCAAGCGCTCAGCTGGAAAACTATTGGGTTTTGCCTTGCTTTAGAATCTAATTACTGAGAAAGATAAGACGTTATGTATTTTTTTATCACTGCTGCCCCCACCCCCTACCCCATGGAGTATGTTTTCTGCTTTTCTCCTTCATTATGTGGTTATGTCTATTTTCAAGGCAATTTTGGGTGGTGGAAATATGTTTTTGATGATACCTGATCTCCAATCCATCCCTACTTCTTCACTCTCTGCCCCAGGGCTCTTACACAGTCTAATCCACCCACATCTGCTCTCAGAAAAGGACCTAATAAATTCAGTCATGCAGAGGAACAAATGATGAATAAGGCCTAGTGCTCTCCTCCAAGAAACATGCAGATTTTAATAACCACCATCCTCTGTAAGAAGGGCATGAATCACAGATAATAGACTGAAATCTACTGTGTCACTGGAAGCTTTGGTGGGGTTGGAGGCAGGGGAATTTCTGGAACTTATAAAAACAAATATGCCCTGTTTCCCAGTCTCTGGAGGTAGGGAGTTCCCTGTTTCTCTAATTTTTCTGATAAAGAGTTTAAGACTGCATGCTGGGATTGTGGTAATTAAATAGATAACACTTACAGATTTCTTATTATTCTACACAATCCTCACAATAACCTTAGGAAGCTGGTGGAAACTATTATCCACATTTTAGAAATAAGGCAATGGAGACTTAATAGCAGTGAGGTAACTTGCTTAAGGCCATTCAACAAGTAATGGTAGAGCTGTCGATGCAAAGCCTACAAGGATGGGTTGGGGGGTACGAGAAAGAGAATATTGATTATAATGGTCCTACAGGCCCCTCCCCTCTAAGCTTCCTTGATTTTAGGATGCGACCATGAGGCATCTGCCCATCACAGGGCATCACTTCTGATACATCCTACTTGTCACAGCAGGTTCCCAAAGCTCTCCCAATTTCAAGGGGAAGAAAAGTAGCCTTTACCTCCTCGTGGGGTAATAGTAGCAAGGTTCTGGAAGAGGATGGAGGGTCAGAAAGACTGTTGTCTTTTTCAGAAAATGCAATCCTCCATAAAATGATGGGAAAAGGAAACATTCTTATGTTACTAAATTTAAACCAATGAAGCCTATTTAGTAAGAAGTGGCAGGTGAAGCATCATTATTATACTTGTAGATTTACATTTCTTGGTTTTAGGCATGGGAAGTCAAATCTCACCTGAAACAAATTAGAATATTAAGTAATATCCATTTCTAAAGGCTTAAGAGGTTTTTCAGTGGATAAACGAGAAATAAAATGTGGCTCTTACTGTTTAAAACTGTTCATGAAATAAGTAGTGAAGTGACAGTGACAAATATTATTTTATGAATAATATGTAAATATTACAGAAGAGATATATGCATAGTTCTTAGAGGTCAAAATTCTTAATTTTGAAAGTTAATAGGTAAGCAAGGCGATAGACTTCACAGGGCTAGCCAGCCCCAAAACCTCCAAAGTAGGGAAACTTGAAATCAAAGTCAGAACATTGGAATTGAAGAATATGAAATTTTACATCTCGTGAGTTTAACAAAAGAAAAAAACTTTGCTCTGGTTTTGCTGCTTATAATAGGAAGGAACTGATTCTGCTGTCTAGATTTGTATATTTAATGGAAAGGATGACACTTTACAAATACACAGGCCTACACGGACACACACATACACCCACACCCGCACCAGCCCTGTGTCACATTATAGTTAGCATATTCAGGGAAGGAAAATGCAGTAAGGAAAGGAGATGTGGGGCTGTTCGAAGAACTGCTTGTTTCTGGCATTTACTTTCTAAGTGAGGCCTATTAGTCGTCTTCTAAGTAGGTAAGATACTGTAAAGTATTTTTAAAAAGTAAATTATGTGTATTTTTTGCCACATTGCTTGCAAAGCTAAAGAAAAACAAAACACTCAGTGAAGAGCTCCATTCACTGGTATCACTGGGAGATGTGATACCAGTGAACAGAGCTCCTCAGTCCAAAGCTGGTCTGAAAAACTATCATAATGATTAGAAACATTTCAGTGTTAGAAAATGGCTTTGATCTAAAATATCACAACCATGTCTGTTGTTTTCATGGATCTTGGTGGGTTTTCTTTATCAGCAGCAGTATACGTAGGCTTTTGCAAAGTGTGTGATAGTTTTGTCCATATTTCTGCCTGCAGACATGGGCTGTAGCTTAGCTGTGTGACTTTTCTGAGGCTTGACATTCAGTATAGCTCCTAATAAAATCCTTCCTGTTATTGAACCTGCAACAGGTTTTGTTTTGTTTTAATTTAATTAATTAATTTATTTATTTTTGGCTGTGTTGGGTCTTCATTGCTGCCCGCAGGCTTTCTCTAGTTGCAGCGAGCGGGGACTACTTTTATTGTGGTGCACGGTCTTCTCGTTGCGGTGGCTTCTCCTGTTGCGGAGCACAGGCTCTAGGCACGCAGGCTTCAGTAGTTGTGGCTCGTGGGCTCTAGAGCACAGGCTCAGTAGTTGTGGCGCACGGGCTTAGTTGCTCCGCGGCATGTGGGATCTTCCTGGACCAGGGCTCGAACCCGTGTCCCCTGCATTGGCAGATGGATTCCCAACCACTGCACCACCAGGGAAGCCCGCAACAGGTTTTATTCTTGGTAAAAAATAAAAAGCATCTCATTATCCCCTATGATTGTGAATAGTTTTCCTAGCCAAAGCTTGATTTCATTTAAAGAAAAGACAAGAAAATTCCTTTTTAATGTATGAAAGATTAGGATTGACAATTGAAAGCTGGCATTTTATATATTCCTCAATTTGTTTTTAAAAAGCCCTTCTTGTATAAAAAGATGAGTGTAAAACATATTTGCTTTGCTCACAGTCTGTTTTCCATAGATCTTTTGCTAATGCTCAATTATTAAGTCAAATTGTATCTCCATTTCCTCTGCTTGCTTTGAGGGTTATCTACTCATCCTTACTATTATTGGACTAAATAGGAATTAGATTTGGGGAAACCCAGAGACAAAGCTGGATTATTCCATTGATTTTTGACAGTCGGCTTTGGGAGAGTGTAAGATAATTTCCATACTTCCTCTAGCTCATTTCAGTAGGAAGGTCAAGAATATGGCCATCTATTTTTATACTGGCTGTGACCCAAAGTATCTTGTCAAGGTTTTGAAAGCTCTTTGGTCTGTGTGTCACTTGGAAATACCTGTGTATTTTGGGGAGTGCCACCATTGCGTAGTAGTGATTCTTTAGTTACTTACCTCTGACAAATTTAGGAATGTATACCTTAGAAGTTATTTTGATGGGAAAAATGACCAGGTGTAGAGCCGTGAACACACCAAGTTGCAAAGGATTAATCGTCAAGAACCTAGCGTATAATGAATGTACTCTTGGGAATTGATTGAAACAAACAAAAATTAACATCATATAACTATATGAGAGAGTTGTCCTGTGCCTAACAGAACTCAGAAATCAAAGCCCGAGTATGTGCTAATAGTTCTGCCAAAAATGCCTACTGATCAGTTATTCTGTGTCTGTGCTGTGAGCTGTGGCACCCTAACATGTTGCCTCCTCTGGACCACCTGCAAATCCTCTTGTGCATGTGACAATTTTTATTTATTTTGGAGATACCCTAAAGCTACAGAATGTGAATATATACCAAAAACTGCACACAGCAAACAGCTAATGCTGATTAGATTTAACATTAGTAGGGAAAGACGGGTTGGTACATATTAAAAAAAGAAAGAAAGGAAGGAAGGAAGGAAAAAAGAAAGGAAGGAAAGAAAAGAAAGAAAGAAAGAAAAAGAAACCACAGTAGGAACAATTAAATAGCTGACTGGCTACCAGAAAGACATGCATGGGCATGTTTGCCATTAGTCAAGGTCCACTTTGTTCTTATTTGGTGGATTATGCAAGAGTCGTTTCCCAGAACATTACTGATAATGCTGCAGGAGTTATAAGAGAAACTTTGTTTAAACTGGGTATTTTTAAAGAGTTTATATTCACATCAAGTTGCTCAGAGGGAGAGTAATAATAATATTAATAAAATTTACCGTAGATTAAGTACTCATTATCTTCCAGGCCCTTTGCTGTGTATTTTACACAGGTGTTGACCGTTTAACTCCCCAGCAACCCTGTGAGGTAGCTGTTACTACTTTCCCCATTTTAGAGCTAAGGGAACTCGTGCCCAGATAGGTTAAGAAACTTGCTCAAGGTCACACAGCTAGTAAGTGGTAGGAAACCTAGGTTGTTCTGACTCCACAGAACATGTTTATTCCCATGACACTGCACTCTAAAAATGGAAAGACATCTTAGATGATGACTGATCTATATTGAGATGCAATATCACTGCTCTCTTGACTGTTATCGGCAATTAACATAATGGCATTATCATACAAATATTTTAAGGATCTAAAGCACTGCGTTTTTTTTTTTTTTTTTTGTGGTACACGGGCCTCTCACTGTTGTGGCCTCTCCCGTTGCGGAGCATAGGCTCCGGACGCGCAGGCTCAGTGGCCGTGGCTCACAGGCCCAGCCGCTCCGCGGCACGTGGGATCTTCCCGGACCGGGGCATGAACCCGTGTCCCCTGCATCGGCAGGCGGACTCTCAACCACTGCGCCACCAGGGAAGCCCAGCACTGAGTTTTTTAAAAAAATAAATTTATTTTAATTATTTCATTTTTGGCTGCGTTGGGTTTTCATTGCTGCGCATGGGCTTTCTCTAGCTGCAGCAAGCAGGGGCTACTCTTTGTTGTGGTGCGTGGACTTCTCATTGCGGTGGCTTCTCTTGTTGCGGAGCACGGGCTCTAGGCATGCAGGCTTCAGTAGTTGTGGCACGTAGGCTCAGTAGTTGTGGCTCGCGGGTTCTAGAGCGCAGGCTCAGTAGCTATGGTGCACGGGCTTAGTTGCCCTGTAGCATGTGGGATCTTCCCGGACCAGGGCTTGAACCTGTGTCCCCTGCATTGGCAGGCAGATTCTTAACCAGTGCACCACCAGGGAAGCCCCTAAAGAACTGGTTTTTAAACTTCGTTTGGGTAAGAGTCTCATGAGGAGTGTGTCTAAGCCTTGTCTGAGAGGTTTCTCAAGCAGGGTTGAGCTTGGGGACACCTTTGCCGTACAAAGGTGTTGACCCATTTCTTAGACACTCTCCAAAGTCATGTGCAAATATATAAATATATATATATATGATGTGGATGTATATAGCTATGATATGTGATATATAAAAATGTTATATATATATCTCAACATAGTAGATATTGTCTCTCTTCATTCTTCCCCTATTCTGCGGCTCAAGTTGTAATTACAAACTGGTGCCAGTGTCCATTTACACAGGTCGGAATCAGGGGATTCTTGCATCTGGGCCTTCTTGTCATTTCTTATTGAGAAGCTGTAATTGGTAAAGAGATGACTTGGAGCTTGGATCAATATCGTTAAAGTTTTACCTTTTTCTTCTCTTTTTTTTTTTGTAAATTTAAAATATATTTTGTGGTTCCAACAGATGATACGGAGCTTCAGCGAGAGTCTGCTGTGTTTGAAAATGAACCCGTTCTGTTTCTTAGTCATAGAACTCAGCTTTCTGGGATAAATGTTATTTTAGGATAGGCAGGTGCTGTTACTTTACCGCAATTAGTTTGTTAATCTTAGTCCGTTTTTTAAAAAAATGATTGACCTGATTCTCAAACATATGTATTAGAGTACTAGGGTAATGGACTTTTATAGGGAAATCCTCAGCAAATTCATACAGGAAAGTTATTATTTATGAAAGTCCCAAGCTTACATGCCTAACATTTTTTGAGGATGAGCTTTCTAAAAGCTTCCTGAACATTTATTTCCATGTTCAAAATTGAGAATGGTAGTTCGGGGCTATCGGAGGGAAGGAGAATTGTGAGAAATGGAATCCAACCTACTTTTTCATCCTTTCTCTCTAGTATAGTTTCCAAAACCACCTCTAACTGACCCTTAGAAAGTATTCCTTTCCTTATTTCTCATTACCAGAGGCAATTAGAGCAACTGATGATGAGATGTGAATGACAGAAAGACCTACCCTTCCCGTTAGGTGTTTCCTGAAATGTTTATTAGACCAAAGACTTCTCCCTGCTTCAGAATTTGTGGCTGAGATATGTTTCACTGGTGTACTTTCCCTGCCTACTCTAGGAAGCCAAATGACTAGGAAGACACACCAACACACAAAACCCATTTAACACAAAACAACAAAGAGCAAAATTCATGGAATCAGTTTTATTTTATAGTTTTTGGCATTACATTAATTGATTCTCTTTATCTCTACTCTCTTCCCTTTTAAGTGAACTCTTCAACCCCTGGCAGTAAGTGAGCTGTCCTTAGGGAAAGACTTTTCCTTCAGCTTATCTTTCCAATTGTAGAGGAAAGAGCTTTGGGGTATTGGGCAATGATGAGCATCATTTCTGACTCTCTGTGGCTAACCGGTTTTGTGACATTGGGCAGGTCACAGACGTGAGCTAGCCCATACACAGTGCTCTAATTCTAGAATTCTGTTATTCTAGGAGTCCCCTTATTCTGTTTATTTGCTTTCAAGCTGTTCCTATGTAATTTCTCCTGTAAGACATGTGAAATGAGCAGTTTTACAAGAAGCAGGTCATCTATGACTGAACTACGACTGAACTGAATTTTTCTAACAGCTAGGTAGATGGTTGTGCATTTTGGATACATGTAATTAATGGACCTCACCTTTAACCAGGGAAATGAGAAGAAGAGATCACCAATCGACAAAATTGGCAAAAATATGAATATACTTTGGATTGTAGAAATTTCATTGTATGTGGATTGTAGTAAAAATTACCTTGATTGTCATGCCTATCACAGCAAAATGCTTAGTATTGTAAGGACAATGGAATTATTATTCAGACACTTTTAAGGAATGTCACTAAGGATGTAGACATTTTATTTTAAAAAATATAGATTTTTGTTTGCCTTCTCAGATGCTTGAGGCAAAAAGCCAGTCCAAGATTGTGATTTTGAAGATATCCTCTTTCCCCCTTCCCGCCTTATTCAGGAAGTTGCTGAGAAGAGTTTTGTCATTGTACCTACAAATATGATAATCTCTTCACAAGGGCATTGTGAAAAATTTGTGAAGATGCACAAACTAGCATTAAATAAAAAAAAAATCCATTATAAATAACAAGCTAGGGGCTTCCCTGGTGGCACAGTGGTTGAGAATCTGCCTACCGATGCAGGGGACACGGGTTCGTGCCCCGGTCTGGGAAGATTCCCACATGCTGCGGAGCGGCTGGGCCCGTGAGCCATGGCCGCCGAGCCTGCGCGTCCGGAGCCTGTGTTCTGCAACGGGAGGGGCCGCAGCAGGGAGAGGCCCGCGTACCACAAAAATAAATAAATAAATAAATAAATAAAAACAACAAGTTAGTTGTACAAAGCAAGTAAGCAGGAAACAAATTTAAAAGTAAGTAGAGTCACATGTTATGTTTTTCTTTTTAAATTATTTAAGAAACTAAAATGCTGATAGTCTCTTAACCAGAGATAATGCCCCTCTGTCACAGTAGTTGGTCCAACACACGTACAGATATAATTAGTTGTGTTTCTAAGAACTGTTCCCCTTCTTCCCTCCTATGGACACATCACAGTCCCAAATTTTGCAAATAAGTGAAATCATACTGTTTATCATAAGAAGGGAACATGCGTGCTTTCTTCTCTTGTTAGGCTAAAAAGGTATATACATGTAAAAATTAAATATATTTTCCCCTTCATCCTGCAGCTCTTATGAAATGTCTTTGAAGGACTGTAGGTGTGTGGCTCTAACTTCGGGGATGCTGCAGGGTTCACGCACACACTTATATACACTGCATCTTCTAAGGAATCTCAGAGCTTTCTTGTTTCTGCGCAGTGAGTTCTCCTTTCTTCTTTCGATTTTCTTTTCTGCTGTGCCATCTAAACTAGGGCTCATTGACAAGGCTGTTGCTTAAAAAGCAAGACTAGTAATGGGTACTTTGTTTCCCATTCTTAAGCAATCTCAGAAGACAAGAAAACAGCCTTTGCCTTAGGTATATTGGGTTAAGAGGAACCTCAGAACTGAACACGTTGTAAGGTAAAGTTTGCTGGTTACATTTATTGCAACGAGGTAGCTGAGATAAATTGTCAATTGAAAGAAATCTCTGTATACCTACATGGGTCCCAAAAGTCCAGATTGAGAGACAGATTAAAGAAGTAATTTGATTTCTGAGCCAGACCCTTCCCTTCCTCTAGTTTTCCAACCACAGGGCTGAAAATCACTGTGTTCATCCCTTCCTGAGACTGGGCAGAGAGGTCTCACACAAAACCCTCCAGGTCGGGGCCTGATCAGGGAGAGGCTCCTGGGTAACCACTTGCCTGCTGACAATCTCCATACCGCTGTGGGGAGGAGTTGGGTTTTTTTCCTTTTCAGTGATGCGGGCAACCCAGGAAAGATTTCTTTCCTTGATCCTGGGGACTGGACCTTCTGAGACAGCTCTTTATGAATTTGTAGGAGGAAAGGGATCTTATCTTTTCAGTTGCCTCTGATTGCGGGAACAGTTACTAGAGTCTGTGAGTCTGACTTTCTGGTGGGAGCAGGTGCAACACACCGACCATCCCAAATTTGCTTGACGTGAAAGGAGAGAAAGACCCAGCACCATTCCTTGTGCTGTGAGGAGACACTAAAGATTCAAGGTGGCCTCAGTGAATCCAGCTCCTAGAGATGCTAAGGCTGGGCCTCCCCAAAAGGTTCAAGTTGACCACTTTGTTCTTCAACAACCTCTTTGTTTTCCATGGGCCTCAGTGACTTCCTCATCTACCTGATCCTAAATGCACAGGTAACTCCCTGGTTATTCTGTGCTTATGAAAGGAGCTGAAAATTATACCCAGAGATGGAACAGCACACATTTGGAATGGGAGAGAGGAAATGTTTTACAGTGTACTGAACAATCAAATATCTATCTAAAACAAGCAAAGGAATAATACTTTAACTTTTATATTATCATGTTTAGTCTTGAGCAAGAGTTGTTAAAAGAGAGAAACTATAAGACCGTATTTTCTACTTATGTTGCTGTGACTTCATGATAATTCATTTAGTTATTGTTAATGAGTAAATAATTGAAGAATTCAGTGGGGTTGTCAGACAGGGTTTAGACAATGCTGAAATAATTACTAGACTTGCACTTTTTGTTTTAAAGTCATTTAAGTAACAAAATTGTGAATCAGAAGAGTGACTATTAATAGACTGAAATCACTAAGAACACATCTTGATGACAGGCTAAGATCGTATTTGCATCACATAAATTAATGAAAGGTTGTTTATTTCATCAAAGTAGGGCCTCAAGCCATGTTTCCACAGCTGCTTTATTAGCGTAGAAAGCCGAACAAACACATCTTTACCATCAATGAGATGAGTTTTCCATTCCCAAATTGTTTTAGACTGAGCATAAGAATCTGCACTGCCAGGCTTACCTCCAAGAAGATCCCTGAATTATGTATGGCCCTCGACTGTCAGAGTATTTGAGAGTATTTTGGATGCAGCCTGTGTATATTGTTTTCTTCCTCTCTCCTGTTCTTAGCATTCCTAACACCGATTACTAACCTATGTTTCTATTACAGCTATGCAAATTAATGTCATTTTTGATAGTGTAATTATTATTTAAAAATTTTTTTTAACTTGGTTTTTTCCCTTTTAAAATAGTTATTTATTTTTTAATTTTTATTTAACAATACAGCTAGACTGTATGCTAAGCACTGTTTTTTTTTTTGTTGTTTTTTGTGGTACATGGGCTTCTCACTGCTGTGGCCTCTCCCGTCGTGGAGCACAGGCTCCGGACGCACAGGCTCAGAGGCCATGGCCCATGGGCCCAGCCGCTCCGCAGCATGTGGGATCTTCCCGGACCGGGACACGAACCCGTGTCCCCTGCATCGGCAGGCGGACTCTCAACCACTGCGCCACCAGGGAAGCCCAGCACTGTTTTGTATGCTTTTTTGGGTATTCTGTTATCTTCCTAGCAACCTTATGAGGCAGGTGGTATTATTATCCCCATTTTACAGATGAGGAAACTGAAAGGTGGAGAGTCTTAAGTAACCTGCCCAAGAGGTGGAGCTGGAACTTAGACCAGGCATTTTGGATACATGCTGTTAGCTACTGTGCCACAGAGTTTCGTATAGCTTACGATCCATGTGATGATTCCCACACTTGACTGTACATAAGAATCACCCGGAAGTCTTGTTAAGCCAGATTGCTGATCCGATTCTGTAGGCCTGGATTAGAGCTGGGAAATGTATATTTCTAATAAGTTCCCAGGTGATGCTGTGAAGGCACTTTGAGAACCAATGATCTATCATCGTATTGAGACCACGGGAAATAAATAACTAATTTATTAATATTGCTTAAACTTCATTATAATAATTGAAAATATTAGCTTTTAGAAATAGGAGCTCTTTGCAGCTCAAAATCTTTCTGTTTAAAAATTACCCCTGGAATTCATGCTCATCTCACTGTTTTAAACTTGACTTTTTTTTTTTCTTTTTTGCGGTACGCGGGCCTCTCACTGCCGTGGCCTCTCCCGTTGCGGAGCACAGGCTCCGGACGCGCAGGCTCAGCGGCCATGGCTCGCGGGCCCAGCCGCTCTGCGGCATGTGGGATCTTCCCGGACTTGGGGCACGAACCCGTGTCCCCTGCATCGGCAGGCGGACTCTCAACTGCGCCACCAGGGAAGCCCTTAAACTCCACTTTTTATTTAAGTAATCGCAAGCCTTATTTCACATATTTTAAAAGCCATTTTGTGAATTGCTGGTTTATGTCTTTGCTTAACAATGTAATAGGATTTAAAGGTTTTTTCATTGATTTCATTTAAAATATTTGGTATTATATCTTGGGCAAATATTTTCCCCATACGCTCTTTGCCTTTAATTATGGTTGTGATTTTGTTGACTGTGCATTTTTTATTTTTATGCAATGAAATCTCTCCCTCTTCTATTAGTTTTAGGCCTAGAATATCTTTCTTCATTTAATAAACATAGATATTGATGCATTTTTCTGGTAGCTGTTATAGTTGCTTTATTTTCTTTAATTCCCTAACCCAGTTGTAGTTTATTTTGGGGCAAAGTGAGGCTGTAAATGGATTTTTCTGTTTAATTTGCCTTCTGGTTTTCCTTTGTCCATTCACTAAGTAATCTCTCTCATTTTTAAATAGTCTAGAGTCGCTTTCAGGACTATGTATTCCATTCCATTCTGTGGTTTGTTCCTTCTCTGTTATCACACTGTTTGAATTAATTGAGCTCTTTACTGTATTTTAATATTTGGTAGGGTGAGACTCCGGCTCTCCTCATCACTATGTTTATCTTTTATGACCAAGACTGTCTTTGTTAAGGAGTCGGATCTCCCTCCTTTTTTTCCAGAAAGCAGGTAGGAAGCTGTTTTTTTGGCAACTCGGTAAACATCACTAAGTTCTTGGATTTTGGAGAAATAGCTATAGATTCAAGGCAACTGTTATAATAACTACTTGGCATTGGTACAGCAGGAGAGTTTCAGACTAAAAACATCATGAAGAAGCAAAAATATTCTTTCATCCTTCCCTGTTGCCTTTGCTTCAAGGAATGGTAAGAAGGGAGGCAAAGAATTCAGTAGAGGCGTTCAAAGTACCTGTTATACGTACTTCACCATAGGCTTGTGGAACAATCCACTACTAAAGGTCTTGGCCATTAAAGAAAACTATGAATTATGTAGGCTAGGCAAACAAGAGAAGGTACGCTTTTATATTATTATGAGAAAGGAAAATCTATTTCATTGATGAAGAGTTAGCATGGTTTGGTTAAAATTTAAAATAATGTGTAGGAAACCAAATGACACTTCATAGCACCACAAAACACACCAAGAGATTGTTTTTCTACCACTGGGATTATAGCCTTAAATGATGAAGAGTCTCTCATAACTGCATTTGTTTGTGAAATTAATATTTGGGTCAGGCCAAGCTCTGTGTGGAGCGATGCTGTAAGGACACCTTGCTGAAAATGAGCCTGTGGTTTCTCTTCCTGCCTGATGTCCATCTGGCATCCACACTCTTTTGATAATTCCGCTAAGCCTTATCCTAGAGTGCTGTGAATTGGAGGTGTACTGCCAAAAATGCTATCTTAGCCACGCTTTTAATATAATTTGAAAGGTGATGAATTGGACTCAAATTGCCTCTGAATCTATATTTTCCTGCTCTTGTGTCTTCCTGGGTCCCTTTTTCACTTCCTTCCTATCACACTTCTTTGTTGTAGCTATTTTTTAACGTGGATTTTGTTGTTTATAAATGTATTTATTTCTTTCTTTCTTTTTGGCTGCATTGGGTCTTCGTTGCTGCATGCGGGCTTTCTCTAGTTGCAGTGAGTGAGGACTACTCTTGGTTGTGGTGTTAGCCTTCTCACTGCGATGCCTTCTCTCTTGTTTCGGAGCACGGGCTCTAGGCATGCGGGCTTCAGTAGTTGTGCCATGTGGGCTCTAGAGCGCAGGCTCAGTAGTGGTGGCGCACGGGCTTAGTTGTTCCGCAGCATGTGGGATCTTCCTGGACCAGGGCTTGAACTGGTGTCCCCTGCATTGGCAGGCAGATTCTTAACCACTGCTTCACCATGGAAGCCCTAACGTGGATTTTTTTTTTTTTCTTTCTCCATGTTGGTACTGTTTCTTCCTGAAAAGAAACAATATTGCCCTTGACAGTGCAAACTGAAAATAAAAGGGAAGGTCATGCTGGTTGCTTGCTCCAGCGAGAGCAGAGAGAACATGTTATTCTCAAACAAACCAGCATCTTTGTCTTGCCTACCTCTCTCCCTGTTGCTCTTTCTCTCTGTTTTTAAAAAAAATTTTAACTGAAGTATAGTTGTTGTACAATATTATATGTTACAGGTGTACAATATAGTGATTCACAATTTTTAAAGGTTATACTCCATTTATAGTTATTATGCAATATTGACTATATTTTCTGTGTTGTACAATATATCCTTGTAGCTTATTTTATACCTAATAATTTATACCTCTTAATTCCCTATGCCTATACTGCCCCTCCCCCCTTTCCTCTCCTCCTGGTGTTCTCTATATCTGTGAGTCTGCTTCTTTTTTGTTATATTCACTAGTTTGTTGTATTTTTTAGATTCCACATATAAGCAATATCCTACAGTATTTGTCTTTCTCTGTCTGGCTTATTTCACTAAGCGTAATGCCCTCTGAGTCCATCTGTGTTACAGCAAATGGCAAAATTTCATTCTTTTTGATAGCTGAGTAGTGTTCCGTTGTATATATAGCACACCTTCTTTATCCATTCATCTGCTGATGGACCCTTGGGTTGCAGCAACTGAAGTGCCCTTTCTCTCTTATCTCAATGGGCTGGGTTGCTTAACTCTGGGTTGCCATGTGCACCACAGGTTCAAGTTTTGGGAGAAATAAAATAAAATGGAAGCTGCTGTGTTTGCATGATGTTTCTTCCCCTTACACACGTGCACACGCGCACACACACACACACACACTCACACACACACACACACAGCCGTACTGTTGGAGGAGAAGATACTTTTCTGGGATGTGAAGGGGCTAAGTTTACAAGGTTAGGTTTAAGATCTGTGTCTTCTTCTTCTGTTCTCTTTGCCCTCCTTTGACCCCCCAAGTCATCAATATACCTAGTCAGCACCTTGCACATAATTTGTGTGCAATAAATCTTTCTTAAAGTCAATTAAGAAACTCGGTGCTCCTTTAGGACTACAAACCCTGTTTAACCTAACTTTTCATCCCCACAGTTCTTTGCCCTTAGTCAGCACTGAGGCACTGCTTATGGAAAGGAAATAAAGTTTAAATGAGAAATTTGAAAGGGTAAGACATCCTATTTGTAAATCTATTGCAAACTGTTTTCATCTTATTTCTTTTCTACCATTGCTTAGAAATATAGCCTTCCTTAGAGTTGTTTTATTTATGTTTTTCTTTCATCAAGGCAAGTGTCTGAATAAGAGGACATTTGAAGCGATATAAAGTTTAGCCACCTAATTAAATCATTACAGTGATGCTGTAGGGCTTGGGTTACTATTTTCATCTCTATTTTACATATGAGTCAACGGAGGCATAAAACGGCTGAGTCACCTTTTTAAGGTCTCACAGTGAATGTTGATGCTGGGATTCCAAATCAGGTCTTTTTTACTCCCAGAGCCCAAAATTTACTTCTGAGAAAATGGATTCTTCCATTTTTGCCTCTACTGAACTGTAGGAATTTTTTCCTAAGTCATGGTAATAGCCAACATTCTTTATAGACAAACTTTTGGGATTAACAAATTTTATATCACAGTAAACATTGGTTACTCTAAATGGGATAGAAAAATGAAAACAATACTGTTGCTAATTTTGTTGTGTCGCTTAACAGGCATAAGTATGGCTACAACTGTTTTCTATTTTGCCTCGAAATCCCAGGTCAAGGAATTATTTTATTCTAGCCTGCAGAGACCCACAAATCTGTAAACATTTCTTGCTTGGGGATTTCGAGGCAAAATAGAAAACAGTTAGAAAACAAAATAGAAAACAGTCTTAAATTGCCTTAGGAAGCATAGCATGGAACTTTTGAAATACTCTTTGTGGATTCTTGCACGTGTATTTGTTTATTTTTTGTGTGGCTTTAAGTAATTTAAAGCCACACAAAAAATAATGTATTTAAATAATGTAAAATCTTTCCAATATTGTTTGTATATATATATTTAAAAGCAGTGTGACTTCCTTAGCAACTTTCTCTAATGTGTATTTCTAATATGGTAATTATAACTTTTAATGTGTGTTCCACAATAGTAGACATTTGGAAAAAAATCCAGCAAACTCAAAGAACAAATTAGAAATAAACCAGATTATATCCTGTGTAAATATAACTATGAGAAACTAAATGCCAATGTAATATTGCTTACAAAGGATTCATTGAATTTCTTTCTCTCAGATTCTAAAATTAAAACTACATATATATCTAAGGTTAAAATTGGGGACTTGGAATAAATTGAATGATTGTTTTCAATTTAAAAAGCCTTTAAAGTTTTTAAGATTTTAACATAATAAGAATGCCTGAATTCCTAAACGCTGACTGAAAAAGGTGTCATTTTTTTTCCCTTGAAAATGCATCTGAGGCACTTTTTATAAATCGATGTGAAAACTGTCTTTGTTGAAACCCTGGCATTAGGGAGCAGTGCATGTGGTCAGTAAGCAGGGGGTAAAGCTAAAGAATGAGAGAAGAAGAATATGCTTTTATAGAGGTGTTGCTATAGGGATACTTTAAGGACAGTGCTGCAAGGAGAGTTGAAAGTTGCCTTGGTGAAAGCTGTGTTTGGTTTAGATACTGACTGAACTGGGACAACTCCCAAAAGCCACCATAAAAGGTGGAATATGATAAAAACAACCTTCAAGACTCCTGGTGCGATAAAAGGTATTATTTGTTCTTGTTGCCTTTGTGTGTGTGTGTGTGTGTGTGTGTGTGTGTGTGTATACTCTTTCTTCTGATATAATTCCAGTCTGGATCCCAGGTACAAAAAACTGATATTATGTAGAGAAGATTTTAAAACAACTCAAGTGAAATATTTTTTTTCTTCCTCTTTTATCTGAACCTGAAACTGATAGAACTGAAATGAATACTACTGATTTATGCTCATGATTTTGGGAAACCTAAAACCATTTAGTGAAATGGTTATTCACTAAACCATTTACAGTGAAAGGCTGAATTGTGAAAGTTTGCTAGGAATGCTAACATAAAAGCCAAATTTTAAAACAGAAATTTAGATGATTTACATTTAAGTATTTTTAAGAGATGGTTTCTGAAAGTTAAGACATCAGTGTTATAAGCATTTATGATAGAGGTAAATATCTTCAAATTAGTGACCAAAATATTCTTGAAGCCTCAATCTCAAGTCAAAAATTTGTCATAGTCTATTATGGCTTATTTTGTTTTTTTACTTCCAGTTTTATTATTTTTAAATTCTAATTTTAAAAGTACACTGACATATCTTTATGTGAATGTAATGGAATTCTTGCATCATATTTTTAATTTTGTTTTTAGACTTCTTATAAAATATGAGCATGACTCAAAATTTCTCCTCCTTACTGTTGTGTGTAGATTCTAGAGGATGGTAACCAGATGCACCCAACTTTGCTTCTGGAATCCTAACAATTTTTCCTCAGTGGTGACCCCCCCCCCCCAAAAAAAAACATACTTAGGTAGCTGCGCCATTTTACTTACCTGGAAACAAATGTAGATACAGTAGAAAGTCTTATGCTGGTGTTTGGCTACCTGGAATATACTGTTAATAAATTCCTCTTGATATATGTTCTGGTGATTTCCAAAGTTTTATATAAAATGTACCATGCATTTTTATAGCTGATTGAAACTTTGAATCTCATGTTTGGTTATATATAAAAACACCAAAATCTTACATTTTTATATACATTTACCAAAACATATGTTTCCTTTATCTAACAAATAACTTTCATTTAGTTCTGATTGTTCTGAGTTTCCTTGAAATAATTCAGTTGAAATAGTGCACTTATTTAAATTTATACCAATTGAAAATGTTGGGCAGTGGGGTAGAGAAAGTGAACAGAAACCTCTTCGCCTTTTCTCAAGGATATAATTAAAATAACCATATCAAAAAATTACAATAGCTTCTTTTTATATTGGGAGAGTCTTTATTCTGCTTATTACCTCTTCCTAAGATTTCTCGTCATATTCCCTGCTTACCTCCCTTCCCATCTGTGCATATATGGAAGTCAGGTCTTCCTCTTTTCTAGACATTTTAAACTCATTTACCTTCAGGTGATTTGAGATGTGGCTGGTTTAAGAAGATTGTGAGTAATGAATCTGTGGAAAACTGGGAAATGTTAAGTCACACCTAAAAACACTCAAATTGAAATGTTTTCTTAGAACGTTGCTGGTGAAAGAGAACATATTTTGGGCCCAGATTCTGCCCACATGCCACTACTTGGCGACTCTTTCTTTCTTTTTTTTAAATTGAAATGTAGTCGATTTACAATGTTCTGTTAGTTTCAGGTATACAGAAAACTGACTTTATATATATATATATTCTTATACATTATATAGATTATTTTCCCTTATAGCTTATTAGAAAATATTGAGTGTAGTTCCCTGCGCTATATAGTAGGGCCTTGTTTGTTATCTATTTTATATATATAGTGTGTAATTTTAATCCCAAACTCCTAATTTCTCCACACACACACCCACACCCACTTTCCCCTTTGGTAACCATAAGTTTGTTTCCTACATCTGTGGGTCTATTTCTGTTTTGGATATAAGTTTGTTTGTATCATTTGTATAGGTTCCACATATAAGCGATATCATATGGTATTTGTCTTTGTCTGACTTACTTTACTTAGTATGATAATCACTGGGTCCTTCCATGTTGCTGCAAATGGCATTATTTCATTCTTTTGTTTGGATGAGTAATATTCCATTGTATATAGTACCACATCTTCTTTATCCATTCATCTGGCTCCTGACCAATGGTGTTTAAGAGCTGGGAGAGAGGCATCATCTGTGGGAGAAGGACTCAGACAGGATAGATGGTGACATGGAGCCAGGCAGAGGGCAGGAATAGATAGTGGTTGCCAGAGTTGTCTGGTTGAAGTAGAAAAGGTACCTAGGCAGGCAGGCCTAGAAGGGAGAAAGGCAGAACCAAGCTTGGTTGGTTGGCTAGAGAAAGCATGTGAATCAGTGAGCAGCCATTCAATCTGGTAGAAAAACAGACGTGTGACACGTTTTGGAGAACTCCATGTAATTGGTGGTCTCATGAGAGGTGTGGCCCTTTCCCTTTCTTTGCACTGTCCTCTTTGTTGCCACACTTCTAATTCAGTCCTCAGGAAAGTGCAACAGTGGACCTCGGAAACAGTGTTCGTCTAGAAATAAATGGAGAAAGTAACATCTCATGGTGATAAAGGGTTTGACTCTGGTGTTGAACAGATATGAAAGCAAATGTTGCCTCCCTCTTTATTCAGTATGCCATACGTGTAGGTCTCACAGCTGAGCCCCTCCCCAGGATGTGTCCTCAGCCCAGGGGATTTGCCTCATCTGAGGTATGCCTCTCGATAGGGCAACCCATATCCTGCCAGTGGGTACAAGGTCCCTGCCCCTTATTTCCATTTAGGACCTCTCTGAAGGACCACCCCAGCTAATTGCATCTCAGGTCAGCATCTCTCTCTCTAAAATCCTGCTTCCCTCATGCCCTTAAAAGTGCTGGTTTTGAGAGCATATCCCCCAAAACACTTCCTACTGACAAAATTCCTTCTAGATTCTTCTTCTCTGTTAGCTTGACCTTGACCAATGATCATACCAAGGCAGATACAAATATAGAGATGGGGAAGGGGAATCATTTGTATGTGAGCCAGCTTCCATAAACTTCTGGTTGAATTCTGTTTCTGTTGAGGGTGCCACAACAGGGGCAAGGTGGGCCCAGAAGGAGGGATGGAAGAAGTTGGAGAATTGAAGACAGGAGGTCAAGGTGTCACTGGGGAGGAGAGGTCCGCATGGCTTGTAGCTCAGGAAGCTGGTGGAACATACACGACCTAGCTCAATTGTCCTCACCTTTTCTGTATCATTTGCCTTTTTATGTAACTTATTAGGAAAAATTTTAGATATAGAAGCAGAATTTTCCCATTAGTTCCCATCCTTGCAAACTCTAGAGACTGGCTTTTATTTTTTTTCCACATTCATGTTGGCTTTAATTTCCTCCACTGTGGTCTTTTTTTTTTTTTTAATCCTCTCACATATGCCACGCCACTGTTTTTACTTTGTGCTGCATACACAGAACTTGGGCTGTGAGGTGCTTCTTTTTGATTCCTGTCCTCCCTGTTGGACTGTAAGGAACCACACCCATCCTCTCCAGTTGCATCCCTAGCTGGTCAGAAGTGGGTGCTGGCATACAGGAGGGGCATAATGACATTTATTAAATACATGAATCAAACAATCAGAGAATGGATCAAAATTAGAATAGGAGTAAGACTTCCTAAATCCTGGCCATGGTTCTGTAACTTCCTAGACTTCATTTCAGTTTCTAGATTTCTGGCATATTTCTTAACCCCACCATGCTTCGTTTCCTTATTTCCATCTGGGCTAATGATACCTCCTCTGTCTGCTCAGCCAGGCTACTTGTATGAATCAAATGAGAAGTATACACGGAAACGAGAGTCAATTCAAGTGTTGTAAAAATATAAGGTATTTTTATGAATTTACCATGTGATTATTTTCTTTTACAATGTTTATACCCACAAGTAGAGAAAGAAAAATGTGACAGAAAAAAACTACCAAAGTTCTGGAGAAACTATTCAAATTTATTGTCTTTATTTAGAGCTAGAAGATATTGCAGGAAGCCACCGTATGAATGGCCATAATGAACTCTGCTGCTTTCACTCTCATTATATTTATGCTTATCTTCTCTGTATTATGATTATTACTCCTCTGTAGGGCACATGTCTATCATTGTTTTTCTATATTGTACACACAATCCTTTATGCAGAAGTCTAAGCTTTGTTTTCAAATTCAGGATCATTTGGACTTTAGAAATATAATATGGTGGGCCTGCCACATAGTATGTATCACCCCCAATCAGAGACTGTGTCTTTGTAATCAGAGACATTACTATTTCTGCAAAGAAAAGTATGAATTTTAACATTAAGTGGGGTAAAGAAAGATTATAAACAGGCTCTTCTCAATTTAGGTGAGTTTTTTTTTTTTTTCACCGAATGACTTTTACTAAAAATGTATGAAATTGAGGCCTATTTAAAGGTTCAAGGCTGATGTGTGTATTACCTTCTCTCTCCCACACCCCCATACATACCTAATTAAAATTCCTCATGGTAAGAAAGCATTTCCTCCATCATTGTTTCCCTAGAGACTAACCCACTGCCTGGAACCTTGTGTGATCTATGTGTCCTTAGAAAACCACCCATATTTAACTGCCTCCCAAACAAATATATGAAAATTCTCTAAATATTTAAATTTTCTTGTAATTTGCTGACTGACATATGCTATTTGCTTTTCCTTGCCTAACAGTGATAAAATTAAAATGTTATAATGAATGCTTCAGACTATATTTTTAACTAACAATAGCCAACTGAAGCTGAAAGACTCTTTTGTTTTGTTTCGTTTTATACATTTCCGAAAAAAAAAAACTTTAGAAGGTTTAGAATAGTTAAATAAACCAAACACATTATCAGGATATACACACCCTCTCCCTATCATGTAAGACCAAATTTTTCAGATTTAAATGACAGTATCTCAGGCATCATAGGATATTTTATTCATGTTGGAAAAATCATGTCATCTTTCAGCAGATGTCCTTCACTTACTGCATTTTGGCACTTCTTAAGTAAATATATCTCGGGTAAATTTTTGTCTAAATAAATATACAAACAGTGGGAATAACCCAATATGATAGTGATGTTTTGGAGTAGTTAATTGGGCAATAATAATTCAATTGAAACAGATATAAATTTTTAAAATGTTCATACCACTTCATTCCCATTGTTACACAAAGATACAAAGGACATAGTTCATTCTCAACTGGGATGATTCTTCCCCAGCAGAGTTTTGACAATGTCTGGAGATATTTTTGATAGTCATAATGACACATCTTAAAGAGCCACAGAAAGAGGAAAACATCCAAGGTGCTCCAAGCCTGTGATCCAAGTACATTGCCAAGTACCCAGGTCAAGTCTAAGAGAGACTCTGAAGTCAGACAGACTTTGACTTTAATGTCAGAGCTGCCACTTTCAAACTGGCAACTCATGAGTAAAGGCAAGGGATGCTGCTAAATGTCCTATAATGCATGGGACAGCCTCTCATAACAAATAATTATCCTGCCCAAACTGTCAATAGGGTTAAGGTTGAGAAATTTCTAATTTAGGAACTGAGATAATTAATTATATTCTTCTCATCCCTTGTGCCTTAGATTTAAAGTGAGATGGTACTAAGTTTCGCAAATGTAACTTTAATGAAACTGGGCTCTTTTTATGTAGTCACTGGTTTTACATACAAAAGAAATACAAATCCACTTCCAAAAATCTTAGGAGTACTATGTCTTTACCGACATGTGCTTGAAAAAAATTGAAGCAGTGAGGGCTTCCCTGGTGGCGCAGTGGTTGAGAGTCCGCCTGCCGATGCAGGGGACACGGGTTCGTGCCTGGGTCCGGGAGGATCCCACATGCCGCGGAGCGGCTGGGCCCGTGAGCCATGGCCGCTGAGCCTACGCGTCCGGAGCCCGTGCTCCGCAACGGGAGAGGCCGCAGCAGGGAGAGGCCCGCGTACCGCAAAAAAAAAAAATTGAAGCAGTGAATAGAGCACTCAATACAGGCAAAAATCCTTAAAAATTCCCTTTTCTCATCTTTTTCCTCAATCTCACTCTTCCACTGGCTCTTGATCTCCTCCCCTCCTCTCCTTCTCTGTCCTCTCCCATTAGTCTATGCTGAACTTGTGCAGAGTAACTTTGGATGCCCTTGTTCCTTGCCACTTTTCTCTCCATTGCTCATCTGATCAGAACACCAAAGACCCGGAATCCAGCAAGCCTAGAATCTTTCTTTTATAGACGACAGAGTGAAGGAGGGGTGTGTGTGTGTGTGTGTGTGTGTGTGCGCGCGCGCACGGGAGCGCGCATGCGCACGTATCTGTCACACAAGTAAATGCCTTTGTTTAGTTAGCCTTTGCTGTGTAACAAACTACTTCAAAACTTTGTAGCTAAAACAATCATAATTCATCATTTCTCATAACCTGTGGGTTGGCTGGTTAGTTCATAGTTAAATATGGATGGTTTTCTGAAGAACACATACATAAGGCAATGTTCCAGGCAGTGGGTTCATTTCTAGGGATACAATGATGGGGAAAATGCTCTTTTCTTGGAGAAATTTGTAATCAGGTATGTGTGGGGATGTGGGAGGGAGTAGTAACAGATGCATCAACTCTGAAGCCTTAGATGAGTCTCAGTTTGCTGAGACTTAGATGAGTCTCAGTTTGCTGGCTTCACCTGGTTTGTGTTCATCTGCAGGGTAGGCCAAACTAGAAGGTTCAAGATGCCCTCACCCACGTGTTTGGCAGTTGGTTCTGGCTGTTGGATAGGGCATCTCAATTCTTCTCCACAGGGACCCTCCTCCAATATAGACCTCTTTCCTTGCTTGGTGAATTTAGGACAGGGATCCAAGACAGCTAAAATAGAAACTGTAAGAGTTCTTAAGGCCTAGAAGCAGATGATATAAAGTCATTTCTGCTGCATTATTGATCAAAGCAAATACAATGAATGCAAGATCAAATTCAAGGAGAGGGGAAATCAGTTCTTCCCTTGAGGTGAGGAAGGACAAAGTCACATTGCAAAGGAGAATGCCTACTGGGACTGGAGGATTTTTTGTCCATAATTTAATATCTGTCCTCTGATCACTGTGCTTTATATTCTTTCTACATCAGAATACACTCATTCCCTCTCAAGACATCAAAAGTCTCATCCAATTATGTTATCAAGCTCCACTCCAGTCTCATGTGATCTGCATCTGGTCCAGATACAGAGGAGGCCCCTCGGGTGTAATTTCTGTCAGTCCCCAGACCTGGAAACTAAAAAGAGAAGTTACTGCTCCCCATTCATCCAACATGCAGTGACGAGACGGGGAAGGACCATTGCAATGGATGCTTCTGTCCAAAGAACGGAAGAATGGAAAGGATATGGCAGTCGTGTTCTGAAGTCATTCTGAAGTCCAGCCAGGCACACGTGGCCCCCTCCTTTAATTTCAAGGGCAACGGTCATTCCCTGTCTTTTTGATAAGAAGTGGCTCATGTTTGTGGCTGATAGTCTTCTTAGCCATATAAAGCTGTGGTTCCAAAGTCTTCTCTTCATTGTGAACTGTCCTGTCCCTTTAGTGCAGACCGGTAGCATTTTGGCTTAACAGATTTGTTGGCTTCCTAAAAATCTGCTTGGAGTTCATTCTGTGGCCCCCCCAAACCCAAAGGCTGAAATAAACTTTGGAGCACATGTGAGGCTGCAGTGGGCAGTGCCCTTAAGATTCTTAGAAGATGGTTTGTCTGGCTGAGAACATCAACCAAACACTGAAAAAATTAATTAATTAATTAATTAATTAAAACAAACAAACACTGCCTTAAATCTTTCTGAGTTCTTAACAATGGTTCTTACAGTCACAGTCTTGATAGATTGCTGTCCTGAAGCTGTTTTTTACTTTGCAAATCTTTTTCCAGGGGAGACTGACAATGACAAACCATTATTTTTTCTGATGCGCCATATCAGTGGTCGACCATGTTTCCTGTAAATTCTGTTTGCAAACTAAATAGTTCCTTCTTGGGTTCATCTCCCTTTCTTCCAGTACTTTATAATATGCAGCTGAAAGAAGCCGGTTGACAGCTTTCTGCAGGGAAATCTCCCTAGCCAGTTCAAGTTACTACCAATGACAGAATATGTAACGCATAAAATAGGTGTAGCTCTCCCTCCAGTCCCAGCTGGCAGTTTCCTCACTGTGCTTTCAGCCTCTGCTCACAGTCTTCTTTGTACCCTTTAGCCTCCTCCCCCATCTGATCCCAAGGCCACCTGGGTTTGTTTCTGGTCGTTACTTGAAAGTTAAAAGTGCATGAGAAATAATGGCGTTCTTTAAATTTTATGAATATATCCAAGTTTTCTCTAAATTTAAAGGCTTTGTTGTTTATTTTTTTCATTTATTCATTCAACAGGATTTATTTGTAACATTTGTAGGCATTGGGAACAAAGTTACTGTCCTCATGCATGGGTTTATATTCTAGTAGGCAGTCCAGTATTCTGAGCCAAAGCTCAGGAGAGGTCAGCTCCAGCTCTACCTCTCTAGAACTTAATATTCAGACTTTAGCCAAAAGGTCCTTTTTTAGAAAGCTGAAATTATGTTTCTTTGAGCATTATCTTCCAAAGGGTGAGGAATTGAAATGATATCTTGTTCATCTCTGATCCTCACAACATCTAGTTTACAGCCAACAGTTGACACACAGTAGATATTGGTGGAAAGAGCAGAATTCACCCTTTCCCTGAAAGGTGTTACCTTGGCCCCTCTCTCTGGCCTTCATCTCTTTATATCTCTAATTAAGTCCTTCATTTCTGGGATAAACCCCACTTGATCATGGTGTATGATCCTTTTAATGTGCTGCTGGATTCTGTTTGCTAGTATTTTGTTGAGGATTTTTGCATCTATGTTCATCAGTGATATTGGCCTGTAGTTTTCTTTCTTTGTGACATCTTTGTCTGGTTTTGGTATCAGGGTGATGTTGGCCTCGTAGAATGAATTTGGGAGTGTTCCTCCCTCTGCTATATTCTGGAAGAGTTTGAGAAGGATAGGTGTTAACTCTTCTCTAAATGTTTGGTAGAATTTGCCTGTGAAGCCATCTGGTCCTGGGCTTTTGTTTGCTGGAAGATTTTTAATCACAGTTTCAATTTCAGTGCTTGTGATTGGTCTGTTCCTATTTTCTATTTCTTCCTGATTCAGTCTTGGCAGGTTGTGCCTTTCTAAGAAGGTGTCCATTTCTTCCAGGTTGTCCGTTTTATTGGCATAGAGTTGCTTGTAGTAATCTCTCACGATCCTTTGTATTTCTGCACGGTCAGTTGTTACCTCTCCTTTTTCATTTCTGAGTCTATTGATTTGAGTCTTCTCCCTTTTTTTCCTGATGAGTCCGGCTAATGGTTTCTCGATTTTGTTTACCTTCTCAAAGAACCAGCTTTTGCTTTTATTGATCTTTGCTGTTGTCTCCTTCATTCTTTTTCATTTATTTCTGATCTGATCTTTATGATTTCTTTCCTTCTGCTACCTTTGTTGCAAAAGGGTGTGTGGCAGGCCGGGGGAGGCCCTTTTCAAATGCCAATGGTCTGCAGAACCTGCCTGTCATTATTGTTGAGGTGGCCTGAGAACACCACGGAGCAGGGCTGTGAGTGAACTGGCAGAGGAAGTGTGTGAGGTGGGCCTGCAGATCCATCTGTTAGAGAGGGTCCTTCAGGGAGTCAGGGTCGTCTTCCTCATTGTCCTTGTAGTAATCCTCCTCGTATTTACGTGTGGCAAGAATATCAGACAAGAGTTAAGCCATCCTCCTCCTCCTCATTGTCCTTCTCCTGGTCCTCCCACACGTCACTGGAGTCATCTTGGCTCCACTCTGCAGAGGCGGCCTGGCGGGCGGTATTGGCCTCCATGACGCTGGACAGCTCGTTGATGATCAGCTTCAGGATCTTGACCAGCAGAGGAATGTTGGTCCAGCGCTCAGGGTTCTTGGCCGACTTGGAGCGGGTGCAGGTGCCCTCGTCCAGGCAGGCCGTAGATCTCCTCCCACTTCGCGCGGATGTCCTGTAGCCGCTTGTCATCTGCGTTGATGCCGTGCTGGAGCAGCTTACACAGTGCCACAGACCTGACTTTGCCCTCATACTGCCCGTAGAACAGGTGCTGCCGGCTGGTCCACTCGGCCATCGCGAACTCCAGGGCGGGCTTGCCTCTGGGCCCCAGGAGGCTGCACAGGAACTCTAGGAGGGGCTCCAGCTGAGTGTGCACCAGGTGGGCGAACACCATGATTAGGGACTGCATGCCGCTGAGCATCTCTGCCTACTGCGTCTAGCTGAGGATGGCATGGAAAATCTGGCCCAGGCTCTCCCCCCGCCCCGCTCCCACCCTGCCTTGGAGATGAGGGTGGACACGAGGCGGCCCGCGAAGGTGGTGGTGAACTCGGAGGTGCGGGGGCCCAGGAGCTGGCTCACCACCTGCATCGCACACCACAGCCCATTGCAGCCATGCAAATCAAACCACAGTGAGCTGTCACCTCACACCGGTCAGCATGGCCGTCATCAAAAAATCTACAAACAGTACATGCTGGAGAGGGTGTGGAGAAAAGGGACCCTCCTGCACTGTTGGTGGGAATGTAAATTGATACAGCCACTATGGAGAACGGTATGGAGGTTCCTTAAAAAATTAAAAAATAGAACTACCATACGACCCAGCAATCCCACTCCTGGGCATATACCCTGAGAAGACCATAATTCAAAAACATACATATACCACAATGTTCATTGCAGCACTGTTTACAATAGCCAGGTCATGGAAACATCCTAAATGTCCAACAACAGATGAATGGGTAAAGAAGATGTGGCACATATATACAATGGAATATTACTCAGCCATAAAAAGGAACGAACTTGAGACATTTGTAATGAGGTGGATGGACCTAGAGTCTGTCATACAGAGTGAAGTAAGTCAGAAAGAGAAAAATACCCTATGCTAATGCACATATACGGAATCTAAAAAAAACTGTACCGACGAAACTAGTGGCAGGGCAGGAATAAAGATGCAGATGTAGAGAACGGACTTGAGGACACAGCAAGGGAAGGGGAAGCTGGGACGAAGTGAGAGAGTAACATTGACATATATACACTTCCAAATGTAAAATGGATAGCTAGTGGGAAGCTGCTGTATAGCACAGGGAGATCAGCTCGGTGCTTTGTGACCAACTAGAGGGGTGGGATAGGGAGGGTGGGAGGGAGACGCAAGAGGGAGGGGACATGGGGATATATGTATACACAGAGCTGATTCACTTTGTTGTACAGCAGAAACTAACACAACAAGGTAAAGCAATTCTACTCCAATAAAGATACATATTAAAAAAATAAAGCCTTCCTGAAGCCAACGTTGTTTTCTTTGTATATTAGTTTTACCTTATTGCATAACAAATTACCAAACTTAGCAGTTTAAAACAACATTTGTTTATTATCTCCAAATATTTGTGGGTCAGGAGGCCATGCAGCTACCTGTGCCCTCTGCCCAGGGTCTTACAAGTCCACAATCAAGGTGTCAGCTGGGTGGCATTCTCATCCGGAGGCTGAATGAGGGAAGAATCCACTTTTGAACTCATTCAGGTTGTTAGCAGAATTCATTTCCTTGTGTATGACGGAGCTTCTTCCTGGCTCTTGGATGGAGGCTGCCCCCCAACTTCCAGAGGCAGCCTGCAGTTCTCTGCTCCGGGGCCCTCTCCATGGACTGTTCACAGTTTGACTGTTTGCTTCTTTAAGCCAGCAGGAGAATCTGTCACTCCAGTCAGCTCAGAAGGAATCTTACATAAAGTAACATGTTCATGGGTGTGGCATCACATCACAGTTGCTGTGTTCTGTTGATTAGAAGCAATTCACAAGTTCTGGTTGCAGTTGCCCACACAAAGGTGTGGACTCCAGGAGGTGGGAATTTGGGGAGGTTACCCTATTATAGTGTGTTCACCACACTACTCATCTGGTGAAATTCCTGTAATGCCTCTATCTTGTTGCATTACTCTATAACCCTCCACTACACATGTGCCCTTTCTTGTCTCTATCCACCTCTAAATATTTACCTTTATTATAATTTTTGACTTTGCTACTTTTTTTCTTCCAGTTTTATTGAGGCATAATTGACATGCAGCACTGTATAAGTTTAAGGTGTACAGCATAATGGTTTGACTTACATACATCATGAAATGACTATCACAAACAGTTTAGTGAACATCCCTCATCTCTGTAGACACAAAATTAAAGAAATAGAAAAATATTGTTTTCCTTGCGATGAGAACTCTTAGGATTTATTACTCTCTTAACCATTTTCGTATATAACATACAGCAGCGTTGATTGTATTTATCATGTTTTATATTAAATCCCTAATACTTACTTCTCTTGTAACTGGAAGTTTGCACCTTTTGACCAGCTTCATCCAGTTCCCCCTCCCCACATCCCACCTCTGCTAACCATAAGTCTGATCTCTTTTTCTGCGACTTTGTTTTTGAAGTGTAGTTGACCTAAACACTGTGTTAGTTCCAGTCCTAACACAGCACAGTGATCCACTATTTCTATGCATTTCAAAATGATCACCATAAGACTAGTTACCATCTGTCACCCTACAAAGATATTACATAGTTATTAACTATAGTCCCCAAACTGTACATTTTATACCTGTGACTCATTTTGTAACAGGAAGTTTGTACCTCTTAATTTTCCTCACCTACTTCTCTCCTCCCCTCAAACCCTCCCAGCAACTGCCTGTTTGTTCTCTGTATCTATGACTCTGTTTCTCTTTTTTATGTTTGTTCATTTTTTTTTGTTTGTTTTTTTGGATTTCACATATAAGTGAAATCATACAGTATTTGTCTTTTTCTTTCTGACTGATTTCACTTAGCATAATACCCTCTAGGTCCATCCATGTTGCTGCAAATGGCAAGCTTTCACTCGTTTTTTTAATGGCTGAGTAATATTCCATTTCATATATGTGTATATATATATATATATATATATACACACATACACACACACACACACACACACACCACATCATGTTCTTTGTTCTTTATCCATTGGTCTGTTGATGGGCACTTAGATTGCTTCCATATCTTCTTGGCTATTGTAAATAATGCTGCAGTGAACATAGGGATGCATATATCTTTTCTAATTAGTGTTTTTGTTTTCTAAACACCCTGGAGTGGAGTTGCTGGATCATATGGTAGTTCTATTTTTAATTTTTTTGAGAAATCTCTATATTGTTTTCCACAGTTGTGGCACCAGTTTACATTCCCTCCAATAGTGCATAAGGGTTTCCTTTTCTCTACATCCTTGTTATTTTCTCCAGCGCTTGTTACTTGTTGTCTTTTTGATAATAGCTGTCTAATAAGTGTGAGATGATATCTCATTGTGGTTTGATTTGCATTTCCCTGATGATTAGTGATGCTGAGCATCTTTTCATATACCTATTGGCCATGTGCATGTCTTCTTTGGAAAAATGTCTATTCAGATTCTCTGCCCATTTTTCAATTGGGTTGTTATTTTGTTTGATGTTGAGTTACATGAGTTCTTTGTATATTTTGGATATTAACCTCTTATCAGGTACATGTTTTGCAAATATCTACTCCCGTTCAGTAGGCAGCCTTTTCATTTTGCTGATAGTTTCCTTTACTGTGCAAAAGCTTTTTAGTTTGATGTGTATTACTAAGATCGATGTCAAAGTGTGTTCTGCCTATGTTGTCTTCTAGATACTTACCTTTAGATATATCATGGTAGAGACTGTGTCCTCTTCATCTCTCTGCATCCCTTTGCACCAAACATAAAACTTGGCACTTAGTTGGTCTCAAGTGAACTTTTTAAAAAATAGATTTATTGAGGTTTAATTATTCAGTGAACTTTCAATAAATGAATGAAGATAAACATAGGGCTAACATATTGCAAATTTTAAAGCATTTGCTGATAATTTTTTTTTTCGGTATGCGGGCCTCTCCCTGTTGGGGCCTCTCCCATTGCGGAGCACAGGCTCCGGACGCGCAGGCTCAGCGGCCACGGGCCCAGCCGCTCCGCGGCAATTGGGATCTTCCCGGACCGGGGCATGAACCCGTGTCCCCTGCATCGGCAGGAGGACTCTCAACCCCTGCGCCACCAGGGAGACCCTGCTGATAATTTTTAAATAAATAATTGACTTGCCTGATATATTTGAAGTTTTACTGGCTCTTCCTGCAAGACAATAATTGGTAAAATGAATTATAAGATAAAATAATATAATAATCATTTCTAGAGTTGTGTTAACTATGAATTTTTTTCATGATACAACTTCATGACATGTTATCTAACCAGATAATTTTTTTTCTTCTAGATGAGCAAGAGATAGTACAAAAACGTACTTTTACAAAATGGATCAACTCTCATCTGGCCAAGGTAAAGGAAACTACCCAGAGTTCTATGTTTACTTAGTTTGAGCTGATACATCATTAAATGCACAGTTTAAAGTAATGCTGCTGTGGCTGTTGTCACTATAACTAGTCAGTAATGTTGGCACCTATCAGTTTAATTGTGGCATCTGCTAACATTTTTTCAAAGAAAATTAACAGATAACCAGAGTCGAAAGCAGTTACTTCATGTCAATTCCATGAATCTTGATGAAATATTTCATTCAGTTGTTTCTTCTGTACTGATGTGTGTCATATCAGAAGGAGAATTCATGGTGGAGTTTTGTTTGTGTTTGTTTCTATTTGGAGCAGAAAAAAGCAATGAGTAGTCTGCCCTGAGCAAAGAATTTTATCTAAGGAGATGGTGTCTGGGCTCCCCTCTCAGGTGCTCTTATAGAAGAGTAACCATTGTGGCAGGACACTACAAAGGCTAATCAGTCTGAGATTATCCATACTGACCTTAGATTGTATTAAGTGACTGGGTATCCATACACTGTAATGACTTTGAACATAAATACTAACATAAAACAAATTTCCATGTAGCTACATTACAAAAAAATTAATCTCTTATAATGCTGATGAAAACATATGTGAACCAAAAAACATTGCATTAGTAAAAATAAACACAGATGACAGGACGATTGTCTGCATTCAGTTAGAGGATCTTTGCCGAGAGCAGTGCCTAAAGTGTGCAAGGCATAATCGTATGAGCAGTGTTTGATTGGGGACTCCTCCAAAGCCTCTTTTCCTAGTTCAGAAGCGAACAAAGCATGGCAACTTATTTCAGTCCCATTGTACAAATTGACTGCTTACTGTGTGTCTATGATAGGCTTTGGAGACAGGAAAAAAGCTAGTAAGACACTTTCCCAGGCCTTGGGAAGCTCAAAATCCAGCAAAAACAGAAGACTAGATTAATGTGTCTAGGGCTTCCCTTGTGGCGCAGTGGTTGAGAATTTGCTTGCCAATGCAGGGGACACGGGTTCGATCCCTGGTCCGGGAAAATCCCACATGCCATGGAACAACTAAGCCCATGCACCACAACTACTGAGCCTGCGCTCTAGAGCCCGTGTACCACAACTACTGAGCCTGCGTGCTGCCACTACTGAAGCCCACGTGCCTAGAGCCCGTGCTCCGCAACAAGAGAATCCACCACAGTGAGAAGCCTTCGCACCGCAACAAAGAGTAGCCGCTGCTCGCTGCAACTAGAGAAAGCCCATGTGCAGCAACGAAGACCCAACACAGCCGGGGGAAAAAAAAAAAATGCTTAAAAAAAAAAAAAGAATAATGTGTCTAGATACAGGATAAAATGGGATTATCTTTCCTATAATCTCTTCAAAAGCCACTTGGTAAAATGGGAATTTTCTGGCCCAGTGGCTGCATCCAGAATCTGCCCTGTGACAAGGCACTGAATGCCATTGGGGCTCATTTTCTCAAGCTTTGGCTGGTGCCATCTGGCCCCAGCCACTATTTATACTCCAGAATTGTCATCACTTGAGGACAGTTCTTTTTTTTCCAAAATGAAAAGTTATTGTTTTTTCATATCATAAATAGGTTACATGCTAATTGTAAATCATTGTGATAATAAACTTTGAAAGTTTAATGAAAATAAAAATCACCTTAAATTCCACAATCCTGATATAACCATCACTGACATATTGATCACCATTTTTCTACATGCTGGCATACACAATTTCACATAAGTGGTTATAGACCACTTATTCTGCATTCACTTATTCACATATTCTGTATGCCTCTATTTACACAGCCATCTGCACATCTTCCCATGTGACTAGATACAGAGCCACATAATCATTTTAATGGCTGAATAATACTTTGTCATTATAAATATAATAAAATTCTTTATAAGTTATAAATCATAATTAGCCAGTTGTCTATCAATGGTTATATAATTAGTTTCCAATTGGTTAATATTATATAAAATATCACAGTGAAAGTCCTTGGGCATATATATCTGTACATTTGCGTGATTATTTTTCTTAGGATAAATTTCTAGAAGTGGGTGGATAATCCACAAGTATGCATGTTTATAACTTTAATATATACCAAGAGCTTATGAGAATGCCCATTTCCTTATACTATTAATCCTCTTTAACTGTTTTCCAGTCTGGTGAAAATAGTTTATAGTTATTTTTATATTGTTTAATAGGGTTGAATATCTTTGCAGAAGATTTTAAAGCAGAATTCCTGGGACACACTTATCTGTGTTCTGAATTCTTAAAAAGAAGCTAAAATTGGAGTGTGTGCCATGGCACACAGTATACAAAGGGCCTTTGTGGAAGGATTATATGCCAAGAATTTGTTTTCTAATCTGTTTTTATCACCATTTTATCATTGTTTCAAGTTACTTTAATTTATGTGATAACTGGGTATTGGAAGGGGCTCTACCAGTGTGTACCCTTTTATGTTCTTTTTTTTTAGTCCTGCTTTGTGACCTCACTCCTGCTATTTCCTGTCTAAATACCTAAGTCCCACCCTTAATGTGTATCACGTACCTCTCTCATTCATGAAGTCATTTCTGATCACATATGAAACACTGAGCAAATGCTCCAGAATGTTAGCGGTTTCCCCTGCACTCCTCCCCCAGCGCCATCCCCCTGCCTTCTCTGCTGTTTCTGCCTCAGGTTTGGTAGAATCAGAATCTCAGCACTTCTCCAGAACCTGCAGCACGGGTGGAAAAGTTCAACATGTGTTTTTTTTTTTT
>RJWK010016360.1:0-35412 GCA_004363435.1 Platanista minor | reverse complement strand
GGCATATACCCTGAGAAAACCATAATTCAAAAAGAGTCATGTACCACAATGTTCACTGCAGCTCTATTTACAATAGCCAGGACATGGAAGCAACCTAAGTGTTCATCAACAGATGAATCGATAAGGAAGATGTGACAGATATATACAATGGAATATTACTCAGCCATAAAAAGGAATGAAATTGAGTTATTTGTAGTGAGGTGGATGGATCTAGAGTCTGTCATACAGAGTGAAGTAAGTCAGAAAGAGAAAAACAAATACCGTATGCTAAGACATATATATGGAATCTAAGGGAAAAAAAATGTCATGAAGAAGCTAGGGGCAAGATGGGAATAAAGACACAGACCTACTAGAGAATGGACTTGAGGACATGGGGAGGGGGAAGGCTAAGCTGTGACAAAGTGAGACAGTGGCATGGACATATATACACTACCAAACGTAAAATAGATAGCTAGTGGGAAGCAGCCACCTAGCACAGGGAGATCAGCTCGGTGCTTTGCGACCACCTACAGGAATGGGATGAGGAGGGCTGGAGGGAGGGAGATGCCAGAGGGAAAAGATATGGGAACATATGTATAACTGATTCACTTTGTTATAAAGCAGAAACTAACACACCATTGTAAAGCAATTATACTCCAATAAAGATGTTATAAAAAAAAAAACCTCTTTGAAAGATCCATCATTATTGACAAATTGATTTAATGTGAAATTGCCTAGTTATGATTTCTTTCTGCATTGTACATGTGCAATGTATAGTTATCCTAGGTATGTATTCAAATTCTATGCAAGAATAATAACATGAAATCAAGTTGTAATTTACAAAATAAAATATAGTTAAAAATAAATATTATCTAGCTATCTTTTTGAATGGCTTCAATTAACTCCCTACTTTTATACAGCCTATCTCTGTTATCTGCAGGAAATTTAACCTTAAATGCTTCTCTAAAATGAACTTTCCACATTAATAAATTCTAATTGTTCATTGCTCCAACATCAGATCAGCATTACTGACTTTTAAAGATAATTGTATGTTAATATAATCAGAAGTTTACTACTTAAATACCTTGATCCTATCTAGAATTTGGAACTGGAAAGGGTATATAAGAATATGCAGTGTGGAATGGCTCACTGGCAAATATTTAACAACTGGATCTTCAGAGAAAAAATTCTGATTTATATGATTTCCCAATTTTCATAAATAATATCACCAAAGCCAATTTCCAGCTGGTGATGTCAGCCAACTTGCAAAATTCCTGCATATTTAATAATTGTCTCTTACAAGCTAGTACAAATAAATTCCAGCATTCCACTTCCAGCATGTCTTGTTTTCCTCTACTAAAATGTGAACTGTCTTGATTTGCACGTATTTTCAGAATCTTTGATTTATGATGCTGTATTATGTTTCCCCAGTAGAAGTGTAAGTTCACTGAGGGCAGGAATTCACATAGAACTCTTCACAGAGAGCATTTTTTTTTCTGACCATTTGCATTCCTGAAGGGTATATTTAAGGATGTAGAGATAGTTGATATGATCGTCAGAACCCTGATTGAATTCCCTCTGTTACAATTCTTGTCCCAGCTCCCAGGTATGATTAGATTCTGAAGCTGGAAGCCTTCTATGAAGAGAGGTCTAAAGACCCTGATACATCTCCAAAGGAAAAGCTGAACCTCTTACCAAGGTCATACAAGAGACTGTTAACAGTGGCACCTCCACTTCTAGCCAATTCTTATACCTATATTTCCCAGAATCACCTTCCTTGAGTGGTTCAAGATTAAAGTTTACCAATGACAGAAATTCATGTAAGATTAAAATGTAGAAGGGAAGTGAAAGCCATTAGTCTTAGGAGACTGTGGTGGTCTCTCATGATGACATCAGACACAGAAGTACAGATTGATGTGGTAGCTTTATAGACCTCCCTGCTGCCCACCTCTCTAACGCCTACATTATGGTCCCACTTTAGTGACCAAATACTATGACTTCTCAGACTGCCCCCACATATTCTGGCTTTTACACCTGCTCCAGTACTTCAGGATGTAGCAATTAATGATTTGTATCATCCTCTAACACCCCCTTCCAAATCTTCAATTCCACAATTCCTCTCACATTTACGTAAGTCCTAATTCTTAATTAAACCCCTCATTCTTGTAAAACGTGTGTTATTGTTGTTAATTATTGCTATTATTACTGTCCCTTGGCTGAATCTAGAATGATGCTGTCTTTAGTACCAGTAGCAGTCCTAGGAGGACAAAATTTAAAAAATGGGAATCTAGAATTAGTTATCTGCTATGATCAGATTTAAAGGCATCATCATTGGTAATGATAAATGGGACACTGATTGTTCATTAATTGAAGTGTCAAATCAGTTACTTAAATTATGACCTTTACTCACTTTAGAAAAAAGAATATAAAGTTGTGGGATGTGATGGCTATTAACTGTGATGTAGAGCTTAAAGAAAAGGATGAGCTCATGTTTTTCAGGACTTCTATGTATGCCCAGAAACAGTCCCGTATATTTTTTATCTGCAGATTTAGATTTCTGAAAACCAAATCAAAGTCGAATCCTGCAATTAGCTAAATAATAATACAAATTAAATTCAAATCCTTGTGTCTCTTATGTTAAAGTTTTGGTATTGATTAAGAATGAGAGGGACCCTTAAAATTGAAATGGAGACGTTTGGGTAGATTCCAACTTTGTTGAAGACTTTTGGCCCACAGACTCTACTGAGCCTCCCTTGCTAGTAGAAACCACTTTTCCCTTTCTAAGGATATCCATTTTCCTGGGTGGAGGGAAAAGAAAAAAACAACTGTAATTACCTATCCTGAGAGAAATGCCTTATAGAGAGTCTACCTATACTATCTGCCATTGCTTCTAGGCATATAACTAGATTCAAATCCCAGCAGCCCCGGAGGAATAGCGGGGGGGGGGGGGGCTGAAAGAAAATGCAAAACTGCAAAATTTTACCAATTTCTATCAATAAAAACAGAGAGAATTTGTATGGCATTCAGTCAAGGTAGAATGGACATAATATTGGATGAAGCCAACTTTATTGACATGAATACTACTAGTAAAAGATTCTAGATTTAATGTATTGGCTCAAGCAGCTGGGAGTAGATTTTAGAGGTTAGTTTTGTTGGGTGATTAAAACCTGTACTTAATGATGGCTTACATTAAATCAAGTTTATATATCTTGATTTAATGTAAGAACTTCTTGGTTGTACTGTAAAAGAACAGTATTCAGAATAATTTGACATCTGTCAGTGACTGACAATGGTGTTCCCAAGACTGAAATAAATGGCCTATACAAGTCTTACTTGATGTATATAAGCAAAAACAAACAAACAAATTCTATGAATGAAGAATCGAACTCCAAATCAAAAGAGGCATACTTCTCACCCGGCACCCAGACTTGAGGTAGTTCACAGACCCAGAGACCGCTGAAAAAAGGGACGGAAAGATCCTATTGAAGAAGTACCCTGTTACATTGCCAAATATTTATACTATAAATATTGCACTCTACCTTCTTCAAACAAACTTGCTGCCACTTACCAGGACGACTGTATTTTCGGGAAAAACAAAAAACAAAAAACAAAAAATGGATATATCCAGAATTTCCAGGGATTCTTGGGCACTGGCTCTCAGCTGACTTAATCACTGAGGACCCCAAAGCACTGTGATATACAATCACAGGCCAGGTTATTAATGGAATTTAGGTTCATTTCCATCTCATAGTGGGCACAATGTGTCCTCAACCAAACTTCTGATTACTTACTTAGTTCTAGAATGCATAGTTGCAACAGACTCACTCAACAATAGGCAGGATCTTCACATTGGTTCTGTTAGCTATGGAATGAGAGTTTTTACAGTAGAAAAGGTACACATGTAAAACCTTAAACTATTCTGTCAAAAGAGTAAACAAGCAATATTGCATCCTCTAAGGGCTTTCAGATATTAGTGCCTCCAGCAGAAACTTGAGGAATGCAGAGGTTGTAGTCCCTATTATATGCCTGTTCAACTAATGTATTTTGCCTGTGTAGGACACAGAATTACTGTCACTGGAGAATGAGAGTAAATTATCATAATCTTAATCTGTTGTGATTCTAATTACAGCTGCTGTTCCAAATGTGATTTCTGTACTGGAGCATGTTAACACAGGCCATGATACCTGCTATATATCTATTGATCTAACAGATGACTTTTTCCCTCTCTTTGTTATAAAGACCACTAGAAACAGTTTTCATTTACTTAGCAAGGCCAGCAATACACTTTCATTACCAGGCCTTAGGTCTAAATCAATTCTCTAGTTCTCTGCAATAATCTAGTGTGCCTTCGTCAGCATTTTGGGTCTTTGTTAGTATTGCCAAAACTTGGTGGCAGTTTATTATTATCTCTCATTATTCTGTGGGGTGACTGGGCTCAACTGGGAAGTTCTCAGTTGTTGTCTTTCATATGGAAGCATCTTACGAAAAGCAAATAAAAGCTTTAAGGTTTCTATTACCTAGCCTCAAAAGTCCTAAAATGTCATTTCTGTCAATCAAGATAGTCACTAATGCCAGCTTAGTTAGTGGAATTGAATTCACTATAATTGAAGTGGAATTCAATTCAATTGAAGTGGAATTGGTATCTACCTCTTGATGTGAAGAGCAGCATTTCATCAGGAGAGAAAGAACTGATGGTGCCATTTTGAAGGTTATCTACCACACCATTCATGGAATATTATGGTTATCCAATATATTGATAATATGCTGACAGGATCTGGTAAGCAGAATATGGCTAGTATCTTTAAATGTTTAGTAAAAACCACCTGTGAAATCATATGGTCCTGGACTTTTATTTGGGTGACTTTTGGTTACAGATTTAATCACCTTCCTCATTATTGATCTGCTCAGATTTTCTATTACTTCATGATTCAGCCTTGGCAAGTTCTGTGTTTTTAGGAATTTATTCATTTCTTTTATTTATTTATTTTTTATCTTTATTGGAGTATAGTTGCTTTACAATGTTGTGTTAGCTTCTGCTACACAACAAAGTGAATCAGCTATAAGTATACATATATCCCCATATCCCCTCCCACTTGAGCCTCCCACCCTTCCTATCCCACCCCTCTCAGTTGTCACACAGCATCGAGCTGATCTCCCTATGCTATGCAGCAGCTTCCCACAAGCCATCCATTTTACATTTGGTAGTGTATATATGTCAATGCTACTCTCTCACTTCGTTCCAGCTTCCCCTTCCCCACTCTGTGTCCTCAAGTCCATTCTCTACATCTGCGTCTTTATTCCTGCCTTGCCACTAGGTTCATCAATACCAGTTTTTTTAGATTTCATATATGTGCGTTAGCATCCGGTATTTGTTTTTCTCTCTGACTTACTTCACTCTGTATGACAGACTCTAGTTCCATCCACCTCACTACAAATAACTAAATTTTGTTCCTTTTTATGGCTGAGTAATATTCCACTGTATATATGTGCCACATCTTCTTTATCCATTCATCTGTCATTGGGCATTTAGGTTGCTTCCATGCCCTGGCTATTGTAAATAGAGCTGCAATGAACATTTGGGTACATGTATCTTTTTGAATTATGGTTTTCTCAGGGTATATGCCCATAGTGGGATTGATAGGTCATATGGTAGTTCTATCTTTGGTGTTTTAAGGAACCTCCATACTGTTTTCCATAGTGGCTGTATCAATTTAAATTCCCACCAACAGTGAAAGAGGGTCCCTTTTCTCCACACCCTCTCCAGCATTTATTGTTTGTAGATTTTTTGATGATGGCCATTCTGACCAGTGTGAGGTGATACCTCATTGTGGTTTTGATTTGCATTTCTCTAATGATTAGTGATGTTGAGCATCCTTTCATGTGTTTGTTGGCAATCTGTATGTCTTATTGGGAGAAATGTCTATTTAGGTCTTTTGCCCATTTTTGGATTGGATTGTTTGTTTTTTTGATATTGAGCTGCATGAGCTGCTTGTATATTTTGGAGATTAATCCTTTGCCAGTTGCTTCATTTGCAAATATTTTCTCCCGTTCTGAGGGTTCTCTTTTCATCTTGCTTATGGTTTCCTTTGCTGTGCAAAAGCTTTAAGTTTCATTAGGTCACATTTGTTTATTTTTGTTTTTATTTCCATTACTCTAGGAGGCGGGTCAAAAAAGCTCTTGCTGTGATTTATGTCAGAGTGTTCTGCCTATGTTTTCCTCGAAGAGTTTTATAGTGTCCAGTTTTACATTTAGGTCTTTAATCCATTTTGAGTTTCTTTTTTTGTATGGTGTTAGGAAGTGTTCTAATTTCATTCTTTTACATGCAGCTGTCCAGTTTTCCCAGCTCCACTTATTGAAGAAGCTGTCTTTTCTCCATTGTATATTCTTGCCTCCTTTGTCAAAGATAAGGTGACTATACGTACATGGGTTTATCTCTGGGCTTTCTATCCTGTTCCACTGATCTGTATTTCTGTTTTTGTGCCAGTACCATACTATCTTGATTACTGTAGCTTTGTAGTATAGTCTGAAGTCAGGGAGCCTGACTCCTCCAGCTCTGTTTTTCTTTCTCAAGATTGCTTTGACTATTCGCAGTCTTTTGTGTTTCCATAAAAATTGTGAAATTTTTTGTTCTAGTTCTGTGAAAAATGCCATTGGTAATTTGACAGGAATTGCATTGAATCTGTAGATTGCTTTGGGTAGTATAGTCATTTTCACAATGATGATTCTTCCAATCCAAGAATATTCATTTCATTTAAAATGTCTAATTTGTTGGCATGTAATTGTTCATAATAGTCTCTTACAGTCCTCTGTATTTCTGAGGTTTCAGTTGCAACATTTTCTCTTTCATTTATAATTTTATTAATTTGAGTCGTATCTCTTTTTTTTTTTAGTCTAGCAAAGGTTTCTCAATATTGTTTATCTTTAAACAAATCTTAGTTTCACTGACCTTTTCTATTGTTTTCTAGACTCTATTTCATTATTTTTGCTCTAATCTTTGTTATTTCCTTCCTTCTGCTAACTTTGGGTTTAGTTTGTTCTTCCTTTTCTAGTTCCCTGAGGTGTAAGGATGGCTTGTTTGAGATGTTTCTTTTTCCTTAATGTAGGTATTTATTGCTATAAAGTTCCCTCTTGGAAGTGCTTTTGCTGATTCCCATTAGTTTTGGAATGTTGTATTTACATTTTCATTTGTCTCATGATATTTTTTAATTTTTTAATCTCTTCTTTGATCTATTTGTTGTTCAAAAGTGTGGTGTTTAATTTCCACTTATTTGTGAATTTTCCAACTTTCTTATTGTTAATTTCTAATTTTATACCGTTGTGGTCAGAAAAGTTACTCAATATAATTTTAATCTTTTTGAATTTGTTAAGACCTGTTTTGTGACCCAATACATGATCTATCTTGGAGAATGTTCTGTGTGGACTTGATAAGAATGTGTATCCTTCTGCTGTTGGAGGGAATGTTCTATATATGTCTGTTAGGTCAATTTGGTCTAAAATGACTCAAGTCCAGCATTTCCTGGTTCATTTTCTCTCTGGATGATCTATCTATTGTTGAAAATGGGGTATTGAAACCCCCTACTACTGTTGCATTGCTGTGTATTTTTGCCTTCATATTCGTTAGTAATTCTTTAATATTTTTAGGTGCTCCAGTATTTGTTGTGTATATGTTTATAATTGTTACAGCCTCTCAGTGAACTGACACCTACATTATCATATAATGAGTTGATCTCTTGTTTCAGTTTTTGATTGAAAATTTATTTTGTCTGATATAAGTATGGCTATCCCTGCTCTCTTTTGGTTTCCACTTGCATGGAATATCTTTATTCATCCTGATACTTTCAGCTAATTGAGGTTGCTATTGAAGCTCTCTATTGCATTTTTATTTCATTTGTTGTATTCTTCAGCTCCAGAATATCTGTTTGATTGTTTTAAATAATTTCTATCTATTTGTTGAATTATTTCCCAAGTAACTCAGAGATCTCTATTTCTTTGATGTCAGTTACTGGAAAATTACTTGGTAGTACCGTTTCCTTGCCTTTTCATGCTTTTCATGGCTTTGCATTTATGTCTGCACACTTGAGGGCACAGTCACCTCTTCCTGGGAAGGCACAGCAGTGTAGTCTCTGTGTATCTCCATCAGCTGAGGTCACTTGGCACAGACTACAGGGGTCTTCTGTGGTCAAGAATGTGTTGGGCTGTGGATGGCAGTAGTGGCTAGCACTATTGGGATCCTCAAAGGTGCTGCTAGAACCTTCCTGTTCTTTTTTTGCCCATGGGAGGAAGTTCTAGCCAAGGAGATTCCTCTTGGCACCTGGTTTGGTGTGCTGTCACTTGGACTACTAGCAAAGGCAGGGGCCTGGGGTCAGGTGCACATAAAATTAACACAGCACCTTGGTCCTGGAGCACAGGTGTACTTGCTGCAGCAGTGGCACTGGTGTCTAAGGTGTTAGCATATGCAGATCATCAGTAGAACCAGGGTCTGAGTCTCTGCAGGTCAGAGATTCGAGCTGGGGTGGATACAACTGCAGCATGGGCCCTGGGATGACAAGGTGCACCAGTGACTTGGACCTAGCGGGGCAGGTGGCAGTATTCACAGTGTGTGGATGGTGGGTCAAAGTCCCAACTCTGACTCTAGGTGGCAGTCACACGACAGAAGCATCATGTCCACAGTGGTGGCCTGTTAAAGCCATGTGTCAGGAACCAGGGAGTAGAGCTCAGAGTAGCAGGAGTATGGCTGGGTAATGACAGGTCAGAGCCATGGGCTGGGTAATGACAGGTGAGAGCCATGACCTGGGGTGCAGGGGGCAGAGCTCAGGGCAGTGGCAGTTCTGGTTTCATAGATGATACGGTATTGTGGCTACCCAATCCCGGAGAGCAGGGCACAGCAGGCACTGGGACCCGTGGGAGCAGATTTGCCCACATTGATAGCTCCAGCCCCAGGGAGAGGAAGCGGGGAGGAGACTCTGGGTAGTTCCATCAGCTGGAATCAGGCTGGTATAGACTGTGGGAGACCTCAGCAGCAGACTATAAACTGTCACAGTGGTGAGACTTGCTTGGGTTCTTGTGCTTTCTTTTTCTTCATGGGGTGGACATTCTCTGAGGGGATCCCTCCTGGCACCAAGTTGCTCTGGATTGTGGGGTGGGGGTGATACAGATAAAATGCTTCCTGTACTTTTTATGTACTTTTTATGTACTTTTATGTACTTGTTATGTAGTCTCAGTTTTTGAGCTCTACTGGATTTTTGCTGCTTCTTCGTTGTAGTCCAGAGCTCTCTCTGAGCTATTAACATTGGTGTGTAGTTGTTTATGTATTGCTGTTGTGGGGGAGACAAATGTTGGGACTTCCTAGCCCTCCATCTTGTTGACGTGACCTCTTAACAGCATTTTAAGTCTTTTCTGTGACTTGTACAGTCATCATTTTCATACATTTTCAAATATTTTATTAACTTTTTATTGATTTTTAAGAACTCTAAGTCTTGAAGATATTAACAATTTTATCTGTTGCAAGTAATTTTTTCCGATGTCACTGAATATTAGCTATTGGTAATATTGCTCAAACCTTTCTTTTTTCCTTTGATGCAAATGGCTGGCAGCATAGAATAACTACTTACCTCGAGATTAATCACTTACCTGAATCCTGGCATAGTTTTCACCATTTACATGCTGAGTAGGACAGTAAGCAAGCAAATTAACTTCTCTAATTTCCTTTCCTCATTTGTAAAATTAAATGCTTAATAGAGAACGCTAAGATACCTTCCAACTCTAAAATCCTAAGGTCTTTTATGAAATGTAGTGGATAAATGCCATGCGTTGAATTTCCTAGGCACTTTGGAATGCCCTCCCCATAACCTTCAAATAATTAACAATGCATTTTCTTCTCTCTATAAAAAGCTCTGATATGTTAATTGTATTCTAATAACCATAATTGCATTATACAACTCTCTGCACTTCTCTGAAGCACTTTAAAGCATCACAGCTTTTCCAAGCTGTAAGAATCTTAAAAATCATATCCCCTAACTATCTCATTTCACAAACAAGAGAACGTTGGCTCAAAAAGATTAAGCAGATTGCCTAGGGCTTCCCAGCTGTGATATCAAATTAGAACCTGCATTTTATGATTCTGAATCCAGTGTTGTTTTCACTATTTTTCATTGCCTCTGTTTTGGAGCTTTGCCATTCTTTTGATTATTATAGTTGCCTTTAATATTTTAATCTTCATATCATTATATACAAAAATATTATTAAAAAATATTTCATGGCTATTTCTACATAAGGGTTTCTAAAGTACTGGGCAGTTTTACAGACCTGACACATATCTTTAAGGAGCTTATATTTTGAAAGAAACTTTCAAAACTTTCCATTCTTTGCTTACTTATTGACTTTTAAGCCTACTTTTCATGATTCTGACTTGATTTTTTGGGAAACCCCAAGTCAATCTTGTTCTTTCTGTTTTGACAGATATCCAGACATCTGAGCATATAATACATGAATCTGAGAGCTCTAATATAATTGTGGCTAGCTCTAGCTGTGGACGTTCACAGTTATCCAAAGGGCTCTTATACTGCCATACCTGGTCCTATTTAAGCTCTGTTCACTTAAGCAGCTTATCAGAGTGAAACCAGAAAGGGAAAAAAAATATATGACCCAAGGACAAAGAGTTCAAGGGACCAATTGTGATAGGATTGTTTACCATGAGTCAGACTACTTTGCTGGGAGTTAGAGACATGGAGATGATAGACATACATCTTGTTCACAAAGAGATCAATTTGGTGGAAAGAATACACAAAATATAGCTAAGTAATAATGTGATTATTCTATGATAGAATAATAATAACACCATGTGCTTATCTGTTAAAAAGTTTGGATAAGTCACATAAATCAGATGAATATTAAATTGCAAATACTATTAAAGCATTAGAAAGCAGAAGCATGCATACAGTTAGGTGTAGTTAATCTACTGAGGGCTTCTCAGGTGAGTGATTCCAGATGAAGTAAGGCTTTTGAAAAAGGAAATAGACAAGAATTGGTGGAGAAGACTAAATAAGGAGGACAGCATGTTCAAGATGGACAACTCAGTTTGGCTTGAGCCCATATTGGCAAGTAACCATAAAGAAGTTAAGGAGACAGTGGGGATCTAAAATCATGGGAAATAAGAGGAGTAACTTCCTTTTTCCCCACGGTTTTATCCCAGGATATGAAAACATCTAACTAGATGAATTCAAATTAGTCCAACATCATTAATAGGAAGTTCAAATATCACTAAAGAGCATCTATTTAACTGGTGTACCCTACAGGTGTTGGAACTGATTCTGTCATCTGTGACTTTCTTTCACTTATTTTGGAATAAAAATTTGCTTTGAGATTTGACGTTTTTTAAAACCTGTGAAGTAAAGCCAAAATGTACAGTTTGTGCTTCGCTAAATTTATTTAGACAAGAAAACATTTCCTTTGGGAGTTCTCTTAATCACAGAAACAATTAACTTAGCATAATAAACAGGACAGCAAAAACCCTTCAAATGATTTGAAGTAATAGATATTGTAAAATCACTTTTCTGAATCCTCACTATGTAATTTAAAACAACTTTCAAAACTGTTAGCTTTTTTTTTTTTTTTTTTTTTTTTTTTTTTGGTACGCGGCCCTTTCACTGCTCTGGCCTTTTCCGTTGCGGAGCAGAGGCTCCGGACGCGCAGGCTCAGCGGCCAAGGCTCACGGGGCCAGCCGCTCCAAGGCATGTGGGATCTTCCCGTACCGTTGCACCAACCCGTGTTCCCTGCATCGGCAGGCGGACTCTAAACCACTGCGCCACCAGGGAAGCCCAAAACTGTTAGCTTTAATCTTCGTCCCAGCACCATGGTGACATGGACTGGTCTGTGACTATGAGGAAATTGCAACGGCTAATTAGGATGCTTGGAAACTGGGATCATTATTTAAGCTTCAAGAGTCATGATAGAACATGTTTTTTTTTGTTTCAAATATAGTTATTTATAATAGTTTAAAATAAAAAATTAGAGTTATTGGCAACTCTAACACCCTCAGAAATGTATAGCTTGACAAACACATTCAAACATTTAAAGCAATACAGGTGTCTGTCAGAAAATGTATGTTTAATGTGTATTATTAAAAGGTAGAGGCCAGATTAAAATTGTGAAACTCAAACTAGATTTAAAATGTGTTGGGATTCACCATTTTCACAAATTTATTGACAAATTCATCTTTAAATTTTAACCTTTTCACTGTTATTACTTGTTTACAAGTTACTCCTATAAAATCTCTCAGATTATATCATCTTATATTAGAAGAAAATGGATTTCTACATACCTATGAAGAAAACATATTTCTTAAATGTCCTCAAGATGTAAATGTTGATGGTTATTTCACAGATTGTATGAATTTTGATTTTGTTTTCACAGCTTTTCTTTTTTTTTTATTTGTTCATTTATTTTTTATGGAAAGGCATTTTATTTTAAATACAGCACTGTGTATATGTCAATCCCAAACTCCAAATCTATCCCTCCCACCCTCCCTTCCCCCTGGTAACCATAAGTTCATTCTCGAAGTCTGTGAGTCTGTTTTGTAAATAAGTTCATTTGTATCATTTTTTCTTTTTGATTCTGCATATGAGATTTGTCTTTGTCTGACTTACTTAGTATGATAATCTCCAGGTCCATCCATGTTGCTGCAAATGACACTATTTCATTATTTTTAATGGCTGAGTAATATTCCATTGTATATATGTACCACATCTTTATTCATTCATCTGTCAGTGGACATTTAGGCTGCCTCCATGTCTTGGCTATAGTAAATAGTGCTGCAATGAACACTGGGGTGCATGTATCCTTTTGAACCATGTTTTTCTCTGGATATATGCCCCAAAGTGGGATTGCTGGAACATATGGTAGCTCTATTTTTAGTAGCAATTTACATTTCCACCAACAGTGTAAGAGGGTTCCCTTTTCTCCACACCCTCTCCAGCATTTATTGTTTGCAGATTTTTTGATGATGGCCATTTTGACCAGTGTGAGGTAATATCTCACTGTAGTCTTGATTTGCATTTCTGTAATAATTAGCAATGTTGAGCATCTTTTCATGTGCCTCTTGGCCATCTGTAGGTTTTCTTTGGAGAATGTCTCTTTAGGTCTTCGGCCCACTTTTTGATTCAGTTGTTTGTTTTTTTGATATTGAGCTGCATGAGCTGTTTGTAAATTTTGGAGACCAACCCCTTGTCGGTTGCATCGTTTGTGAATATTTTCTCCCATTCTGTGGGCTGTCTTTTTGTTTTGTTTACGGTTTCCTTTGCTGTGCAAAAGCTTTTGAATTTAATTAGGTTCCATTTGTTTGTTTATTTTTGTTTTTATTTCCATTACTCGGGGAGACAGATCAAAAAAGATCTTGCTGCGATTTATGTCAGAGTGTTTTGCCTATGTCTTCCTCTAAGAGTTATATAGTATCTGGTCTTACATTTAGGTCTTTAATCAATTTTGAGTTTATTTTTGTGTATGGTGTTAAAGAAGAAAATATCTATTTTTGACATCCTATCCTATAACACTTCACTCATAGAAACCTTCAACAGAAATATATATTTCTGTGTGTAAGTCAACATAAATGAATATGTATATAAATAAGTGGAAAACAGAATATAATGACATAATTTAATATATATTATCAATGAAATAAGTTTGCTATCCAGAAATCCTCAGAAGCTTTTTCACAAATACCCACATATATCTATGTTTTTCTCTTTCTCTATTGCCCTTTTAGGAACATTATTCTTCCATCTGGAGGCTTCCTTCAAGTTTAGGTCACTTGTCTATCTAATCTTCAGTCTCTGATTTTTGTGTTATCTGTTAGGCTCCTTTTCTCTACCAGGGCTACAATACCAGTCTCAATACCAGTTTTCTTCTCCATTCCCAAGTCTTGCCTCATTTCCAGTGATTTTTAACTTCCTGTTGACTTATCCAATACTCTGGCCTCCCAGTTCACTCATGTTTAAATTTCTAGGGATCTTTATCTTTACTCTAAACATCCACAGAAACTTCTTGGTCATTTACTGAAACACTCCACTTCTACAATCTTCATGATAGACCCCTCATTTACTAATCACACTTCTGTGCTTCTTTTCTCTCACTTAAATATTTTCAGTTCTTTGCACAGGACCTGTGGTCATTTGACCCTTCTGCTTTCTCCTCTTGTTTTCATTTCCTTTCCTATTTAGTTATACTTATTGGTTCATCATTATACTAGTCTCTTGTTGGTATTTCAAATCTCTTTTTTTAAATTGAACTATAGTTGATTTACAACAATGTGTTAGTTTCTGGTGTACAGCAAAGTGATTCAGTTAAACATCTATATACATATTCTTTTCCATTATGGTTTATTACAGGATATTGAATATAGTTCTCTGTGCTATACAGTAGGACCTTGTTGTTTATCTATTTCATATATCGCAGTTTGTATCTGCTAATTCCAAACTCCTAATTTATCCCTCCCCCACCCCCTTTCTGCTTTGGTAACCATAAGTTTGTTTTCTATTTCTGTGAATCTATTTCTGTTTTATAAATAAGTTCATTTGTGTCATATTTTAGATTCCACATATAAGTAATAGCATATGATATTTGTCTTTCTCTGTCTGACTTACTTCACTAAGTATGATAATCTCTAGGTCCATCCATGTTGCTGCAAATGGCATTATTTCATTCTAGTATTTCAAATCTCTTGATGAACTATCTTTCTGTAGAGCAAACTTTGAAGAATAAATTCATCAAATTATCTGCCTTTTCCATACCTATGTGGCTGGATGCTGCTCTTTCCAATTACCTTCAAACTTACTTCAATTCATACCCATTCTGTCTGTTACATTAGTACAAATATCTATAATCCTATCTAAAGTTAATCTTCCTATTCTCTGGACCCTAGCCTTACCTGCTTATTCAGGACAAATCACCATTAGTCATTTCTTTGCATTCCTTGGATTTCCTCACATTTCAATCTCTAGCTCTCTCCCTTCTGTCAGAAAAAAATGTCTCAACTCCACATTCCTTCTTGGATTTCCAAACTATATGTTTGTTCCCTAACAATTACACTTTTGAAAGAGTTTTTTACACTTTCTGTCTTCACTCCCTTATTTTCAATTCAGCCATTACAATCTGACTTGTCTTTACACCATTCTACAAAATCCAAACTCAACCAGTTCTCCTAGGAGAACCTCTTTATTGCTAAATTCAATGGACACATTTTATTAATTATTTAATATCTCAGAATCTTTTTTTGTTGCTGTTCACTTGTTTGAAACACTTCCCTCCCGCTTACCTTCAGGATGTCACACTGCATAATTTTCTTTCTATTTTATAAAAGCTTCCTATTAATTCCTTATTTGGGTCTCTCTACCTTTGCCTGCTATTAAGAGTTTACCTCAATCCATCCCTCTTTCACTCTATGACTTTCTTTGAGTGGCTCATCTACACCCATAATTTCTGACAACTTATATGTGACGTTATCCAAAACTCCTGATCTCTCCCCTCAGCTAGAATCACATGTCCAACTTTCCATTGGGTACCTCTACTTGGCAGTTTCAAAGATGCTTCAAATTTCAACATGCTATATGTGAACACATCATGTTCTACCAGGATTTTCTGTTTCTGGTATCCTCTGTCCTCATAAATAGTACCATTATTAGTTGTACAGTTACCTATACAAGAAAGATTTTATGCCGTACTGCCTACATCCATCTCATTATCAAATCTAGTTAATTCTACATCCTAAATATTTCTCAAATGCATTCACTGCCTCTGTAACCATTTACACTATCATAATTCAAGTCATATTCTTGACTCTTCTGTATTACTCCATCAGGCTCATATCTGAACTTCTCATTCTAGTCTTGGACCCCTTCAATCCATTTTCCACATAGTAATAAGAGTACATTTCCCAAAATTCAAAACTGATCATATCACTTATCTGCTTAAAACAATTTAATGGCTCCTGATTACCCTTTGGCTAAAATTTCAATTCTTAAATATAGTGCTTAAGATTCTTCATACTATTTGACTACTGATTTTCCTTACAGGATTATTCAAGTCACTATGCCTTATGATCAATACTTCAGCCAACAATAACTCTTTTTATTTTCTCAAATTCAACAATCTTTCTCTCATCTCCAAGTCACTGTACATGTTATTTTCTCAACCAGGAAAACTCTCCCTCTTGCCTCTTCATCCAACTGTGTGAAAATCATTCTTTAGGTATCAGCTTAATGACACTTTTATAGAAAGCCTTTACGGATTCTATCAAATGTGGCTTAGATGCTCTTCCTATGGCTTCAGGATGCCTCACAAGCACATTTATCATATTTTTCTCACAAATGCATTCATCATAGTCTAATTATTTGTTTATATATCCAGCATATTCCACTAGTTTTTAAGCTTCTTGAAACTAAAAAGACTGTGAATCTTGTTCTCCACTATCCTAACAGCTAGCATAGCTGTTTGTACACAGTAGTTGAGTAAACAGATGAACATATGCATAAACTTTAAAAACTCTCCTATTACATTCTAGAATTGCAGAGGCCCATTGGGTGATAGTTGCACCTATGATAGCACCATTGTATTTCCTGCTTAGGTTGTAGTAATCAATGCTATAGAAGAGAAGTCATAAACATAAATGTCAGAAAGGACCAGGTAGGAAGCATACATGAATATAACCAGCTGGATGGGAATACAGTAAGCAAAAGAGTGGATTCTCTGAATAAAGGGAGTAGTCACTTATTAGCCATAGTTTATTGCCATGTGTAAATTAGAACTCAGTGTTGCTAGAGCTTCTGTTTTTTAAAATAATCAAGAAATCAAACTTTTATGTTAAATCCTCATTTTTGTGGCAGTGATTGGAAAATGTGCAGGTCAAATAAGACATGTCTGTAGTATAGATTCAATTCTTAAGACTCAGTTTATGACCATTCTAAAACAGTGTCATAAAAAGAGTGAGGTACTCACCAAACTAGGACGCTCCTGTACAGCAAAATCCATCAACAAAATGAAAAGGCAATTATGGACTAGGAGAAAATACATGCAAAGCATATATCTGATAAGGGGTTAATATCCAAAATATACAGAGAACTCATACAACTCAATAGGAAAAAAAAAAAAATCCAATTTAAAAATGGGAAAAAGGGCTTCCCTGGTGGCGCAGTGGTTGAGAGTCCGCCTGCCGATGCAGGGGACACGGGTTCGTGCCTCGGTCCGCGAGGATCCCACATTTATATAACATGAGCCATGGCTGCTGAGCCTGTGCGTCCGGAGCCTGTGCTCCGCAACAGGAGAGGCCACAACGGTGAGAGGCCCGCGTACCGCAAAAAAAAAAAAAAAAAAAAAAGGGGCAAAAGATTTAACTAGACATTTTTCCAAACGAGACAAAATGGTCACCACGTACATGAAAAAGTACTCAACATCATTAATGAACAGGGAAATGCAAATCAAAACCACAAGGAGATATCATCTCACACCTGTTAGAATGGTTATTATCAAAAAGACAGAATAATGAGTGTTGGTAAGGATGTGGAGAAAAGGGAAATCTTGTGCATTGCTGGTGGGAATGTAAATTGATGTAGCCACTATGGAAAACAGTATGGAGGTCCTTCAAAAAATTAAAAATAGAACTATCACATGTCCAGCAATTCTACTTCTGGTTATTTATCTGAAGGAAATAAAGTTAGTATCTCAAAAAGATATCTGTACCTTCATATTCACTGCAGCCTAATTTACAATACCCAAGAAATGGAAACAACCTAAGTGTCCACTGATGAATAAATAGATACAGAAAATGATACACACACACATACACTGAAGTATTACTCAGCCACAGAAAGAAGAAAATCTTGTTATTTGTGACAACATGGATGGATCTTGAGAACATTATGCTAAGTGAAATTAAGTCAGACAGAGAATAACAAATACTGTATGATCTCACATATCTGGAATTTATAAAACAAAACAAAATTGTTTATAAAAATATAACTCATAAATAGAGAACTGGTGGTTGCCAGAGGTGGGGGGTTGGGAGTAGGTGAAATGAGTGATGGTAAAATCTACCAACTTCCAGTTATAAATAAGTCCTGGTGATGTAATGTACAGTATGATTATTACAGTTAACTGTTGTATGTTTGAAAACTGCTACAAAAGTAGATCTTAAAAGTTCTTATCACAAAACAAAAAATTATAACTATGTATGGTGATGGATGTTTAAACTTATCGTGGTAATCATTTTGCAATATATACATATATCAAATTGTTATGTTGTATGCCTAAAACTAATACAAAGTTATATGTCAATCATATCTCAATTATAAAAAAGAAAGAAGACACTAAAAATTTACCTTTTCTAGGTTTCTCTTTCATGTAGAGATGGATATCGAAGATGGTAAGATGCAAACATGATTCAACATTTTTACTTTGCCTCAACTCTTTCACAATGGAATAAGGAATATGTTTTCATCTATGTACACAGGAATACTCATTTGAATATTAATATATGACAGGGAAAATAATTATGAAGATACTGCTATGCACATACTGCTTTTGAAAACTTTCTCCTTCTGATTGTCTTTGCCTAGTCTGTTCCCTTCTATTATATGATATTGTTGATTCCTAAGGATTTTACTATCATCCCCCTATTTATAATATTCATCTGTTCCTTTCTAACCTTCTTGCTAGTTCTCTTTGTATAACATGACAGCAAGCAATTAAGAATTTTGGTAGAATTTGTGTGTGTGAGTGCACAAGGATGTGTACATGCATACACAGGCATGTAAACAAGACTGGACAGACAAGCCAGAGAGCCTGTAATAGCAAGTAGAAGTGTTGCTGGAATCTTCTAAAATTGAGAAACACTCCACTATAGCACTATTTTTCTAGAGCACTACTTTTCTTTCACCCCACTACTCAGATGTCATTACACTAGAATACAATTCTGAATGAAAAACTCTCCTCATTTTGGATGTCAGATCTGATCTCATTTTCTCTCTCTGACTTCTTTATAAATTAAGTTCACCTGGGCTTCCAGAATAACATTTGGTCCAGTTATTTCTGATACGTCTAGACTTGTGCTACTGTAAGGCATAAAATGATAGGTAATTTAAGCAAAGTATTTTATATCATTTTTATAGGATCTGTAGAATATTTTTGAAAAGTGGAAAGAAAAGCAACCTCAGAGCCATAGAGAATTGACATAAATTAAGTTTTTACACAGTCGGGCAAAAAATGCTCAGTGCTAAATTTTTACACTTAATTGGCTCACACAGGGCTGAGAATAGTTCATATTCCCACCAGTCAGAAATGAAAAACTGAGTAATACATGGGTCATCAGTATGACCCAGACTTTCTGAGTCATCAGTATGACTCAGAAAGTATATCTTTAGAAGTGGGGATTAAATCATCCCTGGATTAAATGAGGGTCTGGACCCAACTAACAAAGTTTAAAAGTCTCATCAAACTAGTATTAAAGGTTCATTTTTTCAACCTGATACAGGGGATCTATGTAAAACCTAGTTATCATCATACTTACAGTGAAAGACTAAATGTTATCTCATTAAGGTTGGGAACAAAGTGAAGATGTTCTCTGTCACCACTCCTATTAAAAATTGTACTAGCCAGTGCTATAACACAAGAAAAAGAAATAATATGCATAAAGATTAGGAAAGAAAAAATAGTCTTTATTCACAGGATGACATCACTTATGCAAAAAAACAAAAACAGTAAGAAATCGTCCAAAAAAAAAAGGCTAGAATAAGTGAAAGTAGTAAATCTGCAAGATGCAGGATCAATATACAAAAATCTATTTTATTTCTATATGCAAACAATAAGCAGTTGGAAATTGAAATTAAAGTACCATTTACAATAGCATCAAATTATGAAATTGAAATAAATTTGCCAAAATAAGAAAAAGACCAATACAAAAACTTTACTACTATGATAAATTAAAGAAGAGTGAACTAAAAGGATAATTATATTATGTTTATGGATTAGAAATTCAATATTGATAAAAATCAATTCTTCCTAAACTGATCTATAGATTTAATGCCATCTCAATTAAAATCTCGCAGGCATTTTTGTAGAAATTGACAAAGCTGATTGCTTAAAATAAAAAACCCACACCTGTTGACTTTTATTTCAACTGAAATTTGAAGACTTTTAGAAATCATTTTATTTTATTCTTGAGATATGGCATCGTTGAGTAGAAAGACCAGAAGATGAAGCCAGAAAATATTCTCTATTGTTGACTAATTATTTGACCTTAGATAGTTTAATTAACCCCTTGGTCTTCATCTTCCTTATCTATTGAACACCAGTACTTTATACCTCACATGTATTTGTAGTGATAAAATGAGAACAAACTTTGATCTTGAAAATCAAATATTTTGAACTCAAATTCTTGCAGGTGCTGAGAAAATATCATAAATGAAAAAGGCAGGCAGAATATAAAGTGCAGAGAACTGACATACTATCTAGGTGGGGGAAAAGATGGCAGTTATTGCTCAGCTTTGACCAATCATTGTCATGAAACCATCCGCATAGCAAAAACGAGATCCCTCTGTTGCCAGATCATCCAAATTCTCAAGAAAAGTAGAAATATGGATTTTTATATAACACACCCCATTCAAAAACGTTGGCAATCAATTAAAATGATTATACGTAGTATGGGCCAACAAAACATGTCTGTAGTCTGTGTTCAGTGAGTGAGAACCAATTTGTTTCTGCTATTGTGAACTGTTGTACAAATGTTGGATATTATTAATATGATAACAATATTCATAATGAAAGCTGTGCCATACACATAAGTGGCTCTAAGCAATAGCAGAATATAACTGACGAAACATATGAATATTCATGGGGCGATCAATATCAAATGAGAGATTCACATTTGAGCCTGGAACAATGGATAATATTTTAAAGAAAATTAGACTGATTTTTAATTACCAGGACATTTCCTGCTTGGACCTACAAGTTGTTGACTCTGATTTTCAATTAGTAAAGCAAATTCTAAAGAAAGCAACTATCATGGGACAGAAGGTGAGGGTGGTCAACCCTTGCTTAAGTAAACTACTCCACCAAAATAATCATATGTACATCCAGGCAGCTAACTTACATTGTCAAGGATTCAGAAAATCACTGACATCACCAAATTTCAACACTTCTCTTTTTGTTTAAGTCCAGATAGCTCAGTATACAGTATCTCAATCACTGCATGAATATAATTTCTTTTCCATTAATTTTCAGCCCTCTTTCTATAGTGGTGTCTAATTGATGGTTATATGTAAATTTTCTTCTCTGTCTTATGTTATTATAATCATTTAGTGGGATGATTCCCTACTCATATTCTAGCCGCCAGAATTTTTTTGCATAATTCTTTTTTATAAGTGCAATGTAAGTACTGAATATATAAATTTGATCAATCTAGAATCCATCACTAAGTTGAAGAAAATTAGTTAAATAAGTAAAATCTATTAATCCATTAATTCAGATAACCATTTAATAAGTAAAAAATGAGAACTTGCTTGTATAAAATAGTTGATTAACCCTTTTCTTCCTACAACTTCCTCATGAAGTAAAAAGAGGAGAGTGAGAGAAGGGAGGGAGAGGCAAAATGAAATTCAAATTTTTTCCAGCTTTCAAAAAATGAAACTGAAAAATATTTCTTTAGTGAGTTGTATTTTACAGCAAGTAACTGGAATAGTTGAGGCTAGAACATAACCAAGCATACAGATTCAAAACGGAAGCTATAATCTCTTGCCGTATTTATCAGACTTATCACCGCATTGAAATGAAAATAGAATCACCAAAAGAAGATCCTTGAACATAGTAAGAAAAAACAGCTTTCTACTTCCACCAACTTGCAGAAAAGAGTCCTAGATTAAATCTGAATAACTTCAGGACTGAATTTAGACTCAAGAGCAGTAAGTAATCAGCTACTGTTTCCTTACAAGAAAAAAAATCTGTCAAAAGATCCTTTTTACTGTAGTTGAGTATCATGTGCTAAATCTCACCCATAAAGGAACATAGCACTAGCACTACTTGGGATCTCTCCTAGGAGACTGGACTGTGAATCCAAAAAGTTATATATATATATAGAAAAAACGATTATACTACTTGGAATTTCTACATGTGCCATTTCCCTAAGCCTCCCATCTGTAGATACTCAGTAAGCACCCTTACTCCTTGTTGTGTTTCCCTCTTCCCTTTGAGCACTGGGGATTTATGAAGGCCAAAGTGGGGGGAATATAAATGAAAGAAATAAAGCAGAAGATGCCAAGAAATTTTGCTATCAAAGTTAAAATGAAAACTCTTCGGATATCAGAGGACCGAGAAGCAAGAGCAAGAGACTGGAAAAAAATAAAAGAGAACTCCAAAGATACCCTGGTCATTGTACTCCAGTCAGTAAAAGAAAATGTATTGATTCTTTGTTGATTATAGGATCTAATTCCATGAAAGAAGTGTCTTATCACTCAAATCCTTAAAAATATGTATAAAGCAGTACAGACACAAAATAAGGAACCATTGTAATTGGTCTAGAAATGTTAAACTTTGGAAAGAATCATTTGAAGTCATATTATCTGGGCTCCTCATTTTTCAGGTGTGAAAACTGAGACTGCCTTGAACTAAAATGAATTACCTAAGGTAATACAGGTAATTAGCAGCTGAGCCAGGACTAAAAGCCTCATCTTCAGATGCCTGGACGTATGTTCTGCTCCAGTGCTATTGCAACTGCTATGATTAGTGAGTGTTTAGTAGCTGGGAGAGAATACCAATAAAAAGTCTAAAAATCAGATAAAGTAAAAATTAGCTTGAAGAAGAATATTGTTACTGAGGAATCAACTAACTAATGTTCTTGCTTCTTTAAAAACATAATTCCAATAAAATCATGTATCTAGAAATACATGTGCCACAATTCTAATTAACGATAGGGCCTCTTAACTTTTTGCTGCTTTCAGAGAAACACACTTTCCTCTGCTTCTCACAATGCAGAAGCTGCCTAGTCATTGTTTATATTTCTGGAGATAAAAAAGGAACCCAGTTGGCTAAGGTTGCCTTCTTTATTCTGCCTCTAGCTTTTCATAATTAACTTTTCCTCACATTGATCAATAACCCTTGAGTAATAAACAATCAAAAGTGTATCTTCTGTAAATGAGTTACTCAAGAAAGTTAAGGTTTTGATTAAATGGTTTTACATATAATACTTCATGAGGACTTGGCTCCAACTAGTCTTTATTAAGGGTGTAATAGATGCCAGGCACTGTGTTAGCTGCTTTTATATCTATTAGCTCATTTTCCTTTCTGAGCTTCTGAGCACACTCTGCACATATATTTTGGTGAACTATAAACCATAATTATGAGTTCTTCCTCTTAATATACTTTACTGGTCTCTTTCAATCCCTTTCTATCTCAAGTTCCCCAGTATAATGGATCTGTAGTTCCCTTAATTCTTCATTTTGTTTGGCAAATAAGTTTGTTTGAAAAGGTATAAAATGCAGAGAGGCATATATAAACAAATGGTATAAACAGAAAAAGATAGCTGTTTGAGACAGCCTTATGTTTTACCAGTCATGGGGCCTTGGGAGAACCACTTCACATCTTTAGGGCTTAGTTTTCTTATCTATAAAATTGACCTAACATCTTCTCTTCCTGTATTATAGGCAGATTGTGAAGCACTAATGTGATGATAATGACCCATTATTCAAAGGCAAAATATAAAATTTTCTCACTAAGAAGACATGGATTTAATTAGCATCAAGAGTTTTTTTTAAGTTCAGGAAACTCGATATATGTTTTATATCAGACATAATGATTTGATCAGTTTTGGGCCCTTACTGTTGAAATTGAATCTTATCACTAAATTTCACTTCTTTATCATGAACAACCCTGAAACTTAATTCTGTTGTGCAAAAGAGTTTTGCAATGACCTAATTTTTAAAGTAAATACTGTTCAAAATTACCAGGAAAGCATGCTGTCCTACACAACACTTTATGGGGCAAAGAAGCACACTCAGAGCTGGACCACCACTTTCCACTTTTTTCCATGACCTTAAAAAAATTACACACTCGAAAACTAATAATCACATTCTTCTTGCTCATAGGAGAACGTGTCCAGCTGAATACAAGCTCAGGCATGTTGAACTGGGTTCTTTGAGAACACATTACACCATTCTCATACTTAAATGTAAATTCTGTATTTTATATATATAGTCTATTTAACCCTCATTTTACCATCACTGACCTGTACTATACCTCAAAAAAAGTGTGATAAAACCTGAGGAAAGACTTCAACAGGGAATCAATAAAGATAAATTATTTTTCCTGGTTGAAATGATTTCTTCTCATAGACTAAGTCATAGCCTTTAGCTTTTCCTTATATGAAATATTCACTTCTAATCTGTATTAATTAGGGTAGCCTATTTGCTATAATAAATAGACCCCAAAATGTGTAATGACTCAAACACAATAGAGGTTTTTAAAAAACTTATGCTCACGTAGAAGAACCTGCCTGGTAAATACCTCGGTGGGATTGTCCTTTTTCACACAGCTATTGGGTGAACCAGACTGACAAGCCTCTGCTATCATCAACACACGGTTTTCAAGGCCATGCTGGGATCATCTCCATATCAGCTAGGTGGAGAGAGGAAAGAATATGAGTGAACACATATAGAAGGTTTTTACGGACCAAGCCTGGGAGTTGAACATATCACTTCTACTTACATTTTATTGACTAGAACTCAGTCATATAGCCACATATAACTGCAAGGGAGCCTAGGAAATACATGCTAGCTGTGTTCCCAGGAAGAAGAAAACATGAATTTAGTGAGCATACAGCACACAGTCACATCTCCTGCATACTTAAATGGACATTATCTTGATTTTTGATAAATAGGTTAAAGCCATTTTACACTCCAGTGCTGTATGTCATTCAATAAATATTTATTAAACATCCACTGCATATCTTTTCTATATAGGTAATGATTTTGTGTGTAGATGCATACTCTAGACTCAACGGAGAAGAATCAAGCCCAACAAGCCAAATTTATACTTAGAGAACTCAGAGCAACAAAAAATGATGTTTCCACACTGATTTTATGTTTTTTGACCAAAAGTACTTCTCAAAACTCCAGGCTATAAATAATGAGAAAGTTTTCTATGGGGTGTTTATTCTATCAAAACTTGCATGATCTCTTATAATGAAATCTTCATATTCTTGATTATGGGCTCAGCCAGGACAGTTTGAAGGAGCAAAGTGCTTTCACGTGATGGAGCAGAGATAGAAAATGAGGTCATCATACTTGGCTGATGCAGGAATTCTTTTTCCAGTTTGGAGTAAAGCAGTATACTTCAAATGAACACAGTAAGTGTTATATGTGTTCCAAAGAAGTAAAAGTTTCAAGAAATATCCTTATCATTTGTGAATCAGATACTTTCTATTCTATTCATTAAATTAAAAAAACAACAAAAAAAAACACCAGCCACAATTTTATAACCAATGAGTCACAACTAAAGATTAAAAAAACCATGGTGGGGGGGGTTGCTTCCCTGGTGGCGCAGTGGCTGAGAGTCCGCCTGCCGATGGGGGGTGCCCCGGTCCGGGAAGATCCGCGGCTGGGCCCCTGAGCCACGGCCGCTGAGCCTGCGCATCCGGAGCCTGTGCTCTGCGACAGGAGAGGACGTGACAGTGAGAGGCCCGCGTACCAAAAAAAAAAAAAAGTTTTTAGCTTTAGATTTTTTTCATTTACATGATGAGCCTACTCTTTATTGGGTGGTATTATGAATTAAATGACCACTAATTTGTAATGTGATTGGCACATGTAACATATTCATTAAGTTCATTAAGTGTTTGTCTCCCAATAAATTTTAGACTCTTCTTATTCTCGCCCTCTTCAAATTTTCCCTTTGTTTCTATACTTTCTTACTGTGTTAATTACATGGTAAACTAGAATTGGAAAAAAAGGGTTAGCCCTGAGATCTAAAAACTAGATACTACAATTGGGCTTGTCAGGATAATTGTGGCAATTCCTATCTCAACTGTCTTGGTAGTTTTTTTCCTTTGAACTTCAAGTGGTTTTTGTTTGTTTGTTTGTTTTACTGAGCACTGAAAATCTTAAGTGAAATAGAGAATATGTTCAGTATCATAGTAGTCATTGGTAGTGTTCACTTATATTTCAGGTTGTCTTCCATCCAGGTATACGGTAGGGGTTACACTCCTCCCCACCCTCCTTGAAGAGGAATATGAGTAGAGGCGACATGTGCTACTTCCCAGTGGAAGTCCTTGAAACCAAAAACAATTTTCCCTTTCCTTCACATTATCACAGTGATCAGCAGTGTTCCACGGGTGGAGACTCCAGCTCCTCCCTGAGAACAACTAGGAGGAGAGCCCCCTACTGACTGTAAATGGGCATACAACATGAGCTAGAAACAAATTTTTTCTAAGACACTGAGAATTGGAGGTTATTACCAAAGCATAGCCTCACGTATTTTGACTGATTAAAACAATTTTCCCTTATTTATATAAGTAATTATATTAATTTTCTTGGGGTGCCATAAGAAAGTACCATAGACTGGGTGGTACAAACAACAGAATTTTATTTTCTCACAGACCTGGAGGCCAGAAGTCAGAGATCAAGGTGTTGGCAAGGTTGGTTTCTTCTGAGATCTCTCTCCTTGGCTTGTAAAGGGCCATCTTTTCCCTGTGTCTTCACATGGTCTTCCCTTTGTACTTGTATGCCTTCTAATCTCTTATAAGGACACCAGTCATTTTGGATAGGGATTGACCTATTCTACTGACCTCATTTTAATTCAATTGCCTTATGTCTAAATACAGTTACATTCTGAGGTACTAGGGGTTAGGATTTCAACATATGAATTTTGAGGGACACATCAATGACCATAACAGTAATATTTATTCACCTAGCCTAAGGTGCATTATTTTATATCACTTACCTTAAGGCTAAGCAGAAATGTAAATATCCATTGTAACCTCGATTTTGACCAGAGGCTAGAAATTAATTTGAGATGATACCCCATGAATATCTAAACCAATTTAACTTACTATCAGTTTTGGGTCACAAAGACATAAGCATTTATTTCTACTTTTCATAGACCATCAATATCTAATAGTTGCATTCATATAGATCTAAAACAACCATAAAAATATGAATAATTGATCAAATAAAGAATTGTTTTTCATTTCATTTAACAGAATGTAACCTCTAGGAAAGTAAGGACTTCATATGTTATTTTTCATTGAACAAAGACTGTCTGATAGTAGCTACTCAAATGAATAAATATATGAATTCGTAAACAAGAACCAAAAATCGAAAAGCTGTCACTGAATTGATTTGCATAGCCTGGGAGTATTATGTATAACTTCTCCCAAATTATATCTTTATGTGAAGACTGGGCAAAAATGTGAGAGATAATGTATCAGTAGGAAGTACACTTCTAGAAGGTTAATATAAACAGCTTCATAAATTCTTATCTACTTCTTCCAATTACTCCTCTCCTATCAATAATAAGTTAGATAACCAAGACTGTTGAAAGGATTGAAAGTTAAAAAAAAGTTTCTGGTGTCCCAAAACACAGCCAGATTTTGAGGTATAGGAAGAATGCCAAAGAAAAGGGAGCAACAGTTGTCCCCATCAGAATGACACTATTTGGTAATAATAGCAATGGTACCTGGTATAACATCTTTGGCCTCTCCCAATGTTTATGAATTATGGGCATTTCTCTGACCTAATGGGTGGAGAAAGAGCTGCCCACCCCACCAGTGCTCCCAGGGGAATGTGTCTGATGAAAATATATTTATGGCTGATAAATACTGTGCTCTAGTTATGTATTTTTTCATTTTAAAACTCCTACTGTTCTACAAGTTTTAATTCATCAATGACTTGAATATGGAGGAGACAGTATAGTACAATTTAAGGGAGGAACTGAACTAGAAGTCAGGAATCTGGTTTTCTGTTTCATCTGTGTGGTAAATTAGGTAAGTGATTTTGAGTGAGTCACTTAACCTCTCTGGGCCCCAATTTCTTCATTCATAAAACTGGAAGCCCAACACAAGAGCTGATGAGACTCTTCTCTGGTTGAAGTAATGGCGGGGGGGGGAGTCAAAGCCTGGCTCTTTTGGCCGACTTGCCCCCAGACCTTGCCTCGACACCACCAGTGTTCTATGGGGCTCCTTCTTGGAACCCAGGGCTCCTCAGACCACTGAACGCAGGCTGTCTAAAAGCTCGCTATGGTCCTCTCACTCACAAAAATTCTACAACCTATAGGAGTTTTTCTTTTGTCATTAAGTTTCTGAGTATAAGCTGAAGTCCATTTTATAGTTTTTCTGGAGAAACAAATTTGCCTAAATTTTGGGTGGGACACTAGCTTATGTTTTTTTAAACATTTGGACATCTATTGTTTCCTCTCCCTAAAATTTATTGCTTCCTTTTATCCTCCCTTCCTGTAACACATTCACTATTTCTACCAGGGAAACTCCTGTTTGACCTTAAAAACGCTGTTCAGGGATTCCTACCTCTGCTAGTAAGCCTTTCCTGACTACCATTTAAGCCTCTGCTGACCCTCAAACCAATTCCTCCATTTTACTATCCCTCTACCATGTCCAGATCCCTATGATTACATGAACCTCACTGTCTTGTGATTGCTTCTTTATGTAACCATTTGCCTTCCTCTGGCATGAGCTCCTTAATGGATGAAACTATGCCACACTTAACACTGTGCTTAGTGGTTATTAATATACACTCAGAAGTTATTTATTGAGCTAAAAAGATATTCTGGACATTAAGCAACCCTGTAATAGTAGTACACAGAAGTCAGTTAAGAGGTGAAACTGAATTCACAGAAACTTCCACATGGAGTTGAATTTACTGATCTGACAATAATCAGGCCTGAATTCCTCCCTAATACATTCAGTATTAGGGAAATGGGATGAGAATAGGGGTAGGCTAAGGAGAGTTTCAGCAATGCTAAATCACAGAGTTAGAAAGAATACTTTCCCCTTGTAAAAGTGTTACTTTATTTATTCCCCTTTAGTCATTACTTTTTCTGGGAAATTGAGAATTTTTATTTGAAAATCAATTTTTTTTCTGGAGTACCCACCCTGGACTTAAGCATGATGTTCTAGAACAAAATATTTCCTGGAGAGATTTGAGTGAGGCAGAAACAAGATCATTTTCAAAACAGCTTCAAAAGTTAGTCTGCCTTCATGTTTCTCCCTAGAAGTAAGACCCAAGAGCTAAAAAGGAGTGCTCTAGGTTAAACCACTGACTTCCTAAATGTAGTTGCACATTTTACATACAGGCATTGCTCATTATTAAAATGTGGAATATGTTGACTTTTATCTGGGGGTGAGGTGGGATGGGACTATGAAAGCAACTATTAGTGCTAATTATACCTTGCCTTTCATCTCATTAGCAAAGCAAACCTAAAATTTAAGGTCCTTGATGAAATGGCATTTTGACTGGGCACTCGTTACTTTAGTAGCTTATGAGTTTTCACTTTTAGTAGCAGAGAAAAGAATCAACTTGTCAAGGATAAAATGTTAAAGCTGAAAACACTGCAGTTGTTACAGAGGAGCAAGCCAGCAGCTGATTTAGCCATCATCTAAAAAGCAGCAACATCCTGGCCGTGGAATTCAGATCATCTAGTGAGAAAGTCCTGACTTGTCCTGGAAATCAGTGGTGAGTGTGATGAATGTTGTGACTTTGCCTAAATAGGAAACCCTGTGAAGACGGAAGGATAGAGTAGGGCTGAGGGACACTGTGGATTTAGAGTCACAAATAAATTGACAACAGTACTTTGATCTTTTTATTCCTTGGCCAGTACAGAGAAAGGTCTAGGTAAAAGGTCAAAGCTAGGTAAATTAGGAACAGATACTTCTCTTCTTAAATTTGAAATCCTGTGGATAGGGGGAAAGCAGCTAACTGGAGTGAAATGTACACCAGAGCATCAGAATATGAATTTGGTAATGTGATTTCACTAAGCCTTATACCATTTTTAAACTTTCTTATTAAAAAAGAATATTTTAATTCATGCAAATAGCTTCAACTGAACCTTATATCTGTGCCCCTTATATTGGTGATAAAGAGGGCTTGGTCTTTTATTAAGGGTTGAACATGGAGTATCTCATTTAACTCTCATAACTACTTTCTGGTGTAAGACTATTATTAGCCCCACTGTGTCAATAAGGCACAGAGATGATAAGTAATTTATCCAATTTTACCCTGGATAAAGTTTTTAGAGTAAATTTATAAGTAAAATGTATTTGGAGTAAATAAATTAGACTCTAAAGTCAACACTTTGCTGCTTTCATAGGAAAAATGGGAAAGATACAGACCGCGAATGAATTTCTATGGAACCCATGAAATAAATATTAGAACAAATGCATTTTATTAGTGCTCTGAGCATCTTCAAAGAGGCAACAACATAATTGGTTATAACCACCAAGGAATTTGAAATTTACCCTTCTGATGTCTTTTAAATATGTTGAGGAGACCCAAACCCTGAAAATGATGGTGTTTGTCTTAGAACATCATAAAATAGTGATGTAAACAAAGGATGTCACTTGAAGTAAGAAAAATTTTACTCTCAGAAAATATATTTGCATTCTGTGTGTAGATCTGTTCCTGTCAGTAGGACTGATAGTAGATATATGTTATGGATTGGATGTTTGTGTGCCTTCAAAATTCATATGTTGAAGGTCTAACCCCCAGTGTGGCTGCATTTGGAGGTGAGGCCTCTGAGGAAGTAATTAAGGTTACATGGGGTCATAAGTGTGGAGTCCTGATCTGATAGGGTTAGTGTCCTCTGAAGACACTAACCAGAGAGTTCAAAGGAATGGCCATGTGAGGACAAAGCAGCCATCCTCAAGACAGGAAGACAGCTCTTATCATAAACTGAACACTACTGGAACCTTGATTTTGGATTTTTCAGTCTCCACAATTGAGAGAAAATGAATTTCTCTTGTTTAAGCCACCCAGTTTGTGGCATTTTATTATGACAGCCTGAGCAGAATAACACAATAAAATGTTTGGAGAAATCACATTTTCAAGCTTTTACTTTAATATTTTTGTGTTAGTCATTCCTTTTGCCCTCTGCTAAGAGCAGACAAGTAGTAGCAGGTCTCAAAGATTTAAGAAAATCAGATACCAAATAAACAATACTCTGTATTGATTCATTTTTCTATAATTCTGGGAAAGAACATCATTTTTATTTCAAGTCAATAAGCTTGTTCAGTTCCTGGAATACCACTATGTCTCAGGGGATAACCAGGAGCCACTGGACAGATGAGAAATGTCCTAAGCTTTGTCAGTTGGAGAATATCTTTTGGTATGAAAGCTTTTGTGTTTTTATATTGTTGTTTATTTTGAAAACAATTTTATAACTAATGAATATTTATTGGAAATTTCCAAGGAATAAAGGTACCCATAGTACCACTACCCAGACATTCTGGTAACACTGGAGGAATTATAGTCTAAAGATACACGTCCTGCTTATATTATCCTCCTTTATAGAAGAGATACTTCAGAGCCTGGGTTTAGAGGATTGAATCCGTGCCAGGCTTTGTCACAAACTCCTCGTGAACTCAAGGAAAGTCTGCTCTTCCTGGTCTCAATAGAGAAATACTAGTAATCTATGTTAACTACCAATTTCCAGGACTTTTTATATGAATGTATTTTTACATGATAGTAGAGGCTGATCCTTCTCAAAGAGGGAATAACATAAACGTCAATGTTATCATCAGTGACAGGCAGCCCCTAGGGTAGGTGGAACAGTATGATTTGTGCAGAACCTGACTTCTTAGTAGGTCCCCCCCCCAAAAAAAAACCAAACCAGAAATACTGGAAATTTTACAGAGCTGGACTTCTAACTCACAGTCAGTAAGTTATTCAGCATATATTTAGTACCAACTGTATAAGCATAGCAACCATAATCTTACTTGGTGCTATCAATGGAAGTGGGAGAAAAGGAAAAACAGAGAATCTACTTTACTGTCTAACCCACTATTCCTTATATATTTTCTTATATTTACTCCTATATTAAATATCTGAGGAGTTGAAGATCAGCTCTAATTCTGTCCATTCCTCAGAGTCTTGGAATCACACACACAAAGAAAATAAAGTATGAGATGGAAGGAGGCTGCTCTTCACTATACACACAAGTCTAGAAGTCTAGGGCTAATGCTATAACATATGGCAAACTCAAGGGCATAATTCTTCAAGTTTACTTATGAGCATTACTAAATAATAAAACCTATTTTTTTTCTTTGTAAGGCTACTTTTTAAGGTATTTTTAAAAGGAGGGTTAACAAAGCCTTAAAGAGTGCACTGTACCTGGCATGCTATGACAGAAAAACTATTGTAACACCACCAGCAGCTCCTATTCTCCAGGTATTACAGACCACAAAGAACATGCTACATTATGGTTTCAAACTCAATACAAAATCATAAAAGAACCAGCTTCAGACTACTGTTTCATCATTATTCTCTCACTAGGCTCTAGTGAGAGAATAACGGGCAAGTTGCTTAATATCTCTTAAGTGTCTGTTTCCTCACTGTAAAATGAGCATAATAATGTCTTTCTCCATATTGCTATAAGAATGAGATGAAAGAACATTTGTGGGTATATCGTTCAATGTCCTTCAGGAAAACAGAAACCATTCTAGAGATTTCAAACAGAAAGGGCTTTAATGCAGGGAGTTGATTACAATGACTTAAAAAAGGTTGTAGGGCTTTCCTGGTGGCACAGTGGTTGAGAGTTCACCTGCTGATGCAGGGAACACGGGTTTGTGTCCTGGTCCAGGAGGATCCCACATGTCGCGGAGAGGCTAGGCCCATAAGCCATGGCCGCTGAGCCTGTGCGTCCGGAGCCTGTGCTCCACAAGGGGAGAGGCCACAACAGTGAGAAGCCCGCGTACCACAAAAAAAAAAAAAAAAAAAAAAAGGGTTGTAAATGTAAAAAGGAGAGAGGTCCACTGTGCTGCAACAGGAAAGCTGCTATCACCACTGCTGCCACCTTCTGCCACTGTTATAACTGAACAGGAACCCAGGAGTCCACACTCCATTAAGGAGCCCACACACAATCTCACTGCTGCTGCAAAAAGCACTGCTACTCCTGCTGTTAGAACTGCTCTGCTACCACTTAGTGAGAATCCAGGTACTTAGATCACTACTGAGGACCTGGCTCTCCCATTGCTCCTCCTGTCCAAAATGCCTCCGAACTACATAGGTTTCTGTTTTCTTTTTTTAAATTTTGTTATTTTATTTATTATGCTAAAAAACACACAACAAAAATTTACTCTCCAAACAATTTTCAAGTGTACATTACTGTCTTAACTATGCACATTGTGGTATAGCAGATCTCTAGAACTTTTTCACCTTGCGTGACTGAAACTATCCCATTGAACAACTTCCTGTTTCCCCCTCCCCCCAGGCCCTGGCAACCACCATTCTTCTTTCTGATTTCATGAGTTTGATTACTTTAGATCCATCACACAAGTGGACATAGGTCTCTTTTTGTAATTTCTTACTATGTCATAATGACCAATATTTAACACATACTCATTATGGTATAGTTTTATCATACAGTTGTAGTGGGCATGATGCACTGTTATGCTCAACTTTATTTCTTGTTAGTTGTGTCTTCTTGGATTATAGACAGTGAAAAACTAAAATTAAGATTTCCCACACCCACAGCTGAGTTCTAGTTGTGATTTTGCTTCTGCCACTTAGATCCATTCATGTAAGATTTGGAAGCAGAAGTGAGACAGGGGCTGTGTTTCCAGCAAGCAAAGATACTGGAGACAGATTTTTCTGCAATGGCAAAGCAGGGTCCAGTCATTTTCTCTGTGGGTGTTGAAAGGCAGTGTGGTAGTACCGGTGGCAACTGGAATCCATGTTCCAGCATCCAGTTACCAACTTTGCTATGGTCAAGAGGCAGCTGGAGCTTCCTGATCCTGATTGCAACCACAGCAGACTGTTCTTGAATTCACCGGTTCTAATGGTCCCTCCTGACCCTCCAACTTCCTGACTCCACCGTCAGGACAGCTGTTTCACTGGCAGTTTAGTTTAGCTATTTTATTCTAGGAGTCTTTCACAGAGACGCAGCCTCATGTACATTCCTTCAACTTTTGCCATAATTTTTAAAGCATCTAATTCTTTGTAGCAAACCACTCTTCACTTCAAATTACCAGTGTTTCTCATTCCTCCAAATGGTCCTTGGCCGATTCACCAACTAGAGGATGATAGCATGTTTTAACTAGATTCCAGCTTTAAAGCCCCTCCCTCTGGCCTAGGTTTATTAGATGCTTTTGGCTTTAATTAAAGCCAAGTAGAGATGGAAACTCAAGACCAGTCATTTTAATGCTAGTCTTTCCAATTGCTCTGATTACATTACTGCAGCAAAATGATCAACTAGCATTTCAGTATTTGTTCATTATAATTTTGAAATAATATACCAATACCAGCATTTTATTTTAAAAGTATTTAGAATTCATAATATTTTTAAACCAATGAAACTTAAAAATGTAATAGATTTTAAATAAAAAACTGCCTAAAATTTAACTTAGTATGTGTGTAAATATTAAGCACATATTCTAATTCTGATTTATTAGATTATTAAATTAATGCAAAAGGTATTATCAAAAGTTAGTAAGCTAAATACTAATGTAAGATAAAGATAACATAATAAATAGTACAAACTTTAAAACAAAACATTATTTCAGCTATTTTTTTTTAAATTTAGCTTTTTTGTGATTTATAAGAAATATACATATTTGATACAAACAGCTCATGTAACTCAACAACAAAAAAACAAACAACTCAATTGAAAAACGGGAAGATCTAAATAGACATTTCTACAAAGAAGGCATACAGATGGCCAATAGACACATGAAAAGATGCTCAACATCGCTAATTATTAGAGAAATGCAAATCAAAAGTACAGTGAGGTACCACCTCACACCAGTCAGAATGGGCATCATTAAAAAGTCTACAGATAACAAATGCTGGAGTGGGTGTAGAAAAAAGGGAACCCTCCTACACCGTTGGTGGGAATGTAAGTTGGTATAGCCACTGTGGAAAACAGTATGGAGGTTCCTCAGAAAACTAAAAATAGAATTACCATATGATCCAGCAATCCCACTCCTGGGCATATATCTGGACAAAACTCTAATTCAAAAAGATACATGCGAAAGAAGATGTGGCGGAGAGAGAGACAAGATGGCGGAAGAGTAAGACGCGGAGATTACCTTCTTCCCCACAGATACACCAGAAATACAGCTACACGTGGAACAACTCCTGCAGACCACCTACTGAACGCTGGCAGAAGACCTCAGACCTCCCAAAAGGCAAGAAACTCCACACTTACCTGGGTAGGGCAAGCAAAAAAACCCTGGGAACGGAG